>JAVSBX010000109.1:0-36306 GCA_033119125.1 Desmognathus anicetus
TAATACGTCTGCATTCTAACCACAAATTTTTTATTTTTTATTTTTTTTTCATTGGCCTGGCCTCTGCTTGTTTGGAGGCCCACTTCACTATGGAGTGCCTGCAAGACCAGCCATGGTACTTCTTGTTTCCAACTTTTGAACCATTTTCTTGATGGAAAGCTCTTATCCACCTCTCCCACATTATTTTGTACATCACTGCTGCCACTGGATCATATCCCCAAAAGAACTACCATAAAACGATATTGCAGCTAGTTTACCTGCAATAGTAGATGGTGACAATTTTTTGGAAATTAATTTTATGATGAATGTTAACAATTCATTCTTGTCTGTCTTGAAGACCTTGCTTGTTCTGATGTATCCTTAACTATTGCACCCAATAGCAATTGATTTTTCAACTATATTTAATAGCGATTCAGTCTCAGCTTACACAAACAAAATGGAATTCTGTCTGGACGGATGTGAGCACCTAGTGCTAGACTACGGAATCTCTCCCACTGTGAACAAGAGAGCATCCGCCATACCATTAAACAAACCAGGGACATGCTGAGCACTCAAAACTATGTTAAGTAATAGAGATTTTAATGTAACCTGTCTTAATAGCTATATCAACCAAGGGCTTCTTGCTTTCTGCGTATTTAGCACAAACACCACAGCTTTGTTATAATTCTGACTAGTACCCTTCTATTCCTCCAACAATCACCCGAAATTTGCAAAGCCACCAAAACAGGGAAAAAACTCTAAAAATGCTTTGCTGAGGATTTTGTCTAAACAGTTTAACGGCCATCTTTTTGCGCACCATCTATTGTTCCAATATAGTCCAACCCACCAAGCCCGCTGTATCTGAAAATAATTGAATGGCCCCCTTTAACAAATCGTCAGATAACCAAACCGATTTACCATTGAAATCTTTAAAAAACTGATGCCAAGTCATCAAATCCTCCTTCACAGACCTATCCAAACATTCTGTGATGTGGTTTTGTGTTCTGTTTTAATAACAAATATTCCTGCACAATTTCCTACCAGGAGCAATCACTTTACAAGCAAAATTAAGCTGCTTCAACACTTTTGGATATTCTGCACTGTCATTTTTTCCTTTGACAAGCTGTCTGACCCTAAACCTTTTAATGTTTGATTTTTTTTTTTTTAATTTTTATTTTATTTTAGTTTAGATTTCATTTCCGTAGAATCAAATTCTATACCTAAAATTGTTAGCTTGATTGAAGGGCCCTCAGATTTTTCAGGTGCTAAAAGACTGCAAATGATTACACACCTCAGCAAATTACTGCATATATTCACCACACTGCAGCTTGCCATTGGAATTACAGTAGATACAAAAATGAAATCATCCAAATAATGGACAAATCCCTCATGAGCTGCAACAGAACCAAAAAAACCTATTCCAAAAATGTAGTACATGTTTCTAATACCGAGTAAAAGATGGAACAGCCCACAGGCATTGCTTTGTGCACAAAAATGTTTCCTTCGAACTGAATCCCCCATTAGCTGGAAGTCAGTCAGGTGAAAGGGCAAAAGACGAAATGCTGATTTAATATCACATTTGCCCAATAGGGGCGCTTTCCCTTTGAAGCGAATTAGCTTAATTGCATCATCCCAGTACACATGCTGAACCCTGCATTCCTCTATTGGTATAAAATTATTCACTGAAATTCCTTCAGGCCATGTTAAATGATAATTTAGTCTATATTCATCCTTATTTTTCTTTGGCACTACACGTAAAGGGAGTATTATTAACTCAGGAATGGGTGGAGTATTAAATGGACCCATCATTCTGCCTTCCTGTATTTTCATTTACTTGGATATAACGACTTCCTTTAATGGAGCAACAGACTTCAAGTTTGACGACCATCTGCCCTTTCTTAGACCCAACTAGGGGATTTTAAAAACTTTCTGTAAAAAGGTGTGGCAGGTAAGGCATGCCCACATGCTGTATTGTGCCAGCCAATGGCCTTACTGAAGTCATCATGGTTAACCAAAGGTCTTGATGTAATCTACGCCATTCTGGCTTTGCAACTTCTGCAATACTGGCTATAAATTCCTGATCATATTTGAGCCAGGCTGTACACCAAAATTAGCTTGTGCCCACTAATAATGTCCCAATAATTAAAGAAAAGAGCTTCTCTCTGTAAATTTCTCACAGTAAATATATGCAAAAATAGCAAATGTAGACAGCCAGTTATTAATGTTCTCAATGATCTGAGTATTTTGTCTCTTGTGCATTTAAGTGCGCTCCAGTTCACACTCAACACTTATGTAAGGTTCCTTTTCAGCTTTACTTGACGCTTCAACAACTACTACTTCTTCCTCATTGTTATTTGGTGACTGGGTAACCTGATCTGTGTGTTCCTCCACACTTAAAACCATTATATCTGAATTTTTAACAGGCACCCTCTCTGTCACCCACTCATGTACATTAGATTTCATACCATGACATTCTGGCAAAGATACCACCGTATTAGGCAAATTAGACAAGAGTGTCTTAATGGGATTGATCAGAGACACCCCAGCATTGCAGTTAAAGCATCTCTTTTTAACCTGTCATTTCACTTTTTTAGCTGTTGCCAACTTTCTTTGTTGCAATTTAAACTCTTCAATTTCTTTCTTATTGGCTTTCATCTGTGCCATAAGCTTTGCAACCCATTCTTTCTCAGATTTATTTATTTATTTATTTATTTTTTATGCAGTTCCTCCCATACTTGAGACACAACTTTTAACAGCTCACCTGCAACTGCACTAGTTGCGGGAAGTTCAACTTGGGAAGGTTGCCGCCTGTTCCAGCTCTTGGATACAAAGGACGGATTAACTGCTACCTCTTTAGTGAAAGATTGCTGTCTGCTCACATTCACAGGACAGATCAGTTTGTTTCTTAATAAATAACTGGCCCGTGCTTGGCCTGTTTTCAAATAAATCTGGCAGAAACAAACTATTACTTTTGAAATCAACCATTTTTGACTTAACTTCATGATTGCTGATTGCTGTCCGCTCACATTCACAGGACAGATCAGTTTGTTTCTTAATAAATAACTGGCCCGTGCTTGGCCTGTTTTCAAATAAATCTGGCAGAAACAAACTATTACTTTTGAAATCAACCATTTTTGACTTAACTTCATGATTGCTGATTGCTGTCCGCTCACATTCACAGGACAGATCAGTTTGTTTCTTAATAAATAACTGGCCCGTGCTTGGCCTGTTTTCAAATAAATCTGGCAGAAACAAAATATTACTTTTGAAATCAACCATTTTTGACTTAACTTCAGGTATTGTCTCAGCAAATTCACTTTCCTCCTCAGTAGATAATAACCCTCCTTTATGCCATTGTGACAGTTTCACAGTTACTTGTTTTACTCTGAAAATATCCGTACGCTTATCCCTCTCTTTTGCATCACTGTCTTCTACATCCTCCACTGAAACCTGTACACTTCCAGTGACATTCTTCCCAACTGCCTTCAAATTTCTTTTTCCTACTTTTGAATAACTCATCTTCAATGGCGTTTTTCCTTTACTTTTATGACCCAACTCCTGTTCCTGAATAGTCTCAAACTGCACTAGCAGGTGAAAACTGACAAGAATAAATTGTAACTGCCACCCTTGCAGACACAGATCTTGGAGGTCTAGCAATGTCCTCCGGGTTAATGAAAATTTTCTTTTCTGCGATTAACTCCGCTCTTTGTATTCTCCTTCAAAACTTACCCTGAATTGTAATTAGTCATTTGTTTGAAAAATGCATTAGTTTTACAGTAATTGCACTTTTAAAGTAGTGCATTACCTCGACTTTGTTGGTCAGAGCTTGGATACAAAATTAGCTGTACATAGATGCTATCTAGTGGCAAACTGTGGAGATGCATCTAATAAATAAATAAATAAATTAGATCACATCACATTATGACAATTAAGCCATTAGAAAACAACATTTTCATGGGGGAAAATAAATAAATAAAATTATATATGTAGGCAGTTTTTAATGCTCTTTACAAAACCCTATTATTTTTCTTGAGTTAATGTGGTGACGGTTCCCCCACAAGCACTTCAAGTGCTAAATTTACATCTTGACCAGTGGGAGTCCCAAACATATTGTGGTAAAGGATTTAACGCTGGCAAACACATTAATTGGGGGAAGGAAAAAAAAATAAAAATAAAATATATATATATATACATATATATATATTAATAATAATAATAATAAATAAATAAACAATTGCTTTTACACAAAATAGCTTCAAACTTATTGAAAGTCCATTGTTTAACACCAATAAAAATAAAAAATGTCTCTCATGCAGCCCTTGCAGGAAAGAACAAACAACAAATACTGCTCTCCAGTGTCATCCGTGTCTGCACTAGACACTCCTCTTCAGTCAGCCACTATATCTCTTGGCCTAACGAGGCCCGAAATTTCTCTTGGCCTAACGAGGCCCGAAATTTCTCTTGGCCTAACGAGGCCCGCCTGACAACGACCCTGGAACAGCAGGACATCCAATGGGGCACACCACAGCTGTGCCTGCACCTTCATCTTGAAGTTTAAAACCTGCGTCAGGTAGAGATTTATGGCTTTCACACAGAGCTCACACACAAACGCAGCGTGTGATAAAGGGAGACGCTCAGGGCGAGCGGCACACGTTCTATTTATAGAATTGTGCTGGCACGTGCCGCTCGCCCTGCACGTCTCCGCTCCACCCTCTTCCATGACAAAGCCCCCTCCCTCGCGACAGGCCTTTTTGCCGCGCTCGCTCAGTGGAGCATTGTAAGTGTAGGATTTTCTGACAGATAGGGAAATCTGACACTACACCGGCCTCATTGGTTCACCGGAGTTCATTATGTCACATATCGGGCCTCTTTTTATAATGCTTTTCTGATAAATGTGTGCTCGCGGCCTGCTGCAAGGCGCCCTGCTTGCCCATGATTTATGGGCTCGCGGCCATGAGAAACCGCTCCCGGTACAGGTGTGACACCAGTTAGCGGCAAAGATTGAAGAGTATTTTGTTTTTATCCATTTTTATACATTGATGGGTTTGTTCCCTTGGATGTTTTTCTTTCTTGTGATATTGATGGGAGGGATGACAAAATCTACATGCACAGCTCCCGCCAACGCCTTTTGCAGCAGTTTATTTAATTTGCGGGACATTGATTGCTTTAACAGTTTTTCACTGTAGCCGGGGGGCAGGGCTTCGGCTGCTTTATGTGGCGCGAGTTTTGGTGTAGAGGCAGTGTCCGTTTGGAGGGTAGACTCGTGTAGACGCCATCCCCTTGCGATTTTGGAGGGGGGATGCAGTTCCAGCCAACCCCCCCCCCCCCGCCAAACAACCCTCCCCATCCCCTTAGAGCAGTGGTATTCAAACAAGAAAATTAAGAAACATGTGCTTATGTGCCCAAAAGGTCTACTGTGGGCTGCCTTTCACCTTTCCAGAGCAGTCTGCATACAGTAAAACATATTTACATGCGTTTAAGGATGTTACTGAGTAGTTTAGGGATAAGACTCTGCCCATTCCGGGATATGACTGCCAATTCTGATGCAAATTCGGATAATGACGTCATTCTTAGCCATGAGCGTCCCCCCTCTGAAATTTTTAGGAAATAGACCCTGTGTAGAGGTGTCTGCGGCTGTCTCCCCCAAGTGTCCCATTTACCCGGTTCGGTGTATTCCCGGTTGCTAGAAGCGCCCTGAACCCCACAAGCCCAGGGGGAGGGGGCGGCACTACCTGTCCCTAGGCTTGTGGAGTTCATTGTGCTTCTCTTGGTACTGTTTTCATAATGGAGTAATGCTGATTGGAACTGCTTGTATTTGTGAGCACACATTATTTATTTCAGTAGACCTTTATTGCATGTGCCCCTCTCAGGTTTCTACCATGAATGGCGCAAATCTCCCCCGGAAGGGGGAGGAGCTACAGACCACAACATGTAATAACTTTATTGGATGTAACCTATCCCTTTCCTTTAGGAGTGTGGTGATACCTTGTCCTTCCACCATCCTGGTGGTTGTCTTATTCTTTTCATTTCTTGTCTCTGTTCTTGCTCCTCTTGGGGGGTTCCTCCACATCCTCTTGTTCCTGTGGTTCTACCTCACCTTCTCTTTCTTCTGCTACACTTTTCTCACTTTCTTGTTCTTCACCTCCGCCTAGTGTGCCTTCAGATTCTATGTCTTATAGTGTATCATCTGGCTCCACCCTTACCGGTTGGTGTGTGTGTGTGTCAGTGGGCCAACCTATCAGTACTCCACTTCCTGCCGTCTGACGTGGTAGGTGTTTTGTCTGCTATCTCTGCAGGCTGATTTTGTTCTGAGTATTTGTTTTGGCCCTTGCGCATTATTCCTGGTAACCTGATCACCGCCCAATCGCTTTGCATTAGTGTGTGTCATTTTACGCTGTGCTGCTTTGGAGTTATGCTTGCTTGCATTGTGTCTGAGCTTGTGCTGTGTTATCTTACACTGCCTTCCAATGCACCTGTTCTGCGCTAGCCTGTTGGAGCCATCCAGGTGACCATAGTGTGGCTGCTTTGCGGCCTCTTATGAGATGGAATGGGGAGTGCCCTGTTGTCCTGAATGGTATGTCCCTAAAAGTTCTTGTAAACCTATTCTTCAGTCCTTGTTGGCCTTAACATTTAACTGGCTGTTTTCCTTTAGCATCCTGTTAAAGCGTTCTGTGAGGCCATTGGCTTGCGGATGATATAGTGCGGTTGTGGATGATGTTATGGCATGTTTGTGGAGAAAGTCTGTCAGCTCTCTTGAGACTAATTGGTCTCAAGGGAGATGACCATTATCTGATATGATATGTTTGGGGAGTCCTTCCCTGGCAAACATGTCTGTAAGGAATTTTATGACCACTTTCATGTCCACTTGTTTGGGATGCATATCTCGGGCCACGGTGAAGTGTAATCCATGAGTATTATTTTATGTGGGAGTGGCATCATCTACCTGCAGTGGGGCCGCTATGTCTATTCCTATCGTGTGCCACGGTTTGTTGGGTGTCACTATGAGCTGCATGGAGGTCTTCATTGTCCTTCTTGTTTTGTCTGCCAGGGTACATTCGGTGCACCAGTGTCCCTTTTCTTCCAATGTCTTGGTTCATGGCGGGCCACCAGTATGTGTCGCTCAGCAACCGTTTCAATGCTTGTGCAGCGTTGTGTGCCTACTGGGCCAGGTCTGTTATGTGTTGGCGTTTGTTCGCAGGAACTATCAGTTTGGATACTCTCACTGATGTGTCCTCTGCCAGTGTTAGCTGGTCCCTATCTGCCAGTATGCTTTTGCCTTATCCTGTAACTTATTCGGGGTGGCTGGCCAGTGTGTTCTGATAAACTATTTGCTTTGGATTACTGTCTCGTCTTGTGTGACAGCTTCTAACCATTCCTGTCTGGTGGTAGCTTTTTGTGTGACTTGCTCCACTGTGTTAATGACGATGGTGTCGTCCCAGTCTGTTACTTGTGGGTGTAGATCTACCGTCTGGCTGTGGAGTCTGGACATGATATCGGCTGGGTGGTTCATGTTGCCTGGAATGTATTGCATGTGATAATCGGATGGCATGAGTCTGCAATACCAGTTCGCTATCCGGGGTGTGGCATTTGCCGACCCTTTGGCTGTAAATACCAGCGGCATGTGATCCGTACGTAGTGTGACAGGTGCGCCCCATATGTAATGTTAATAGTGTTGTACTGCCCACCAACAGCCTAGGGCTTTGCGTTCTATGGCTTAGTGGCACTGTTCAGTTGATAAAGCATGGGACGTGTTCCCGATTATGGACTCTCTGTCCTGTTGTATCTGGGATAGTAAGGCGCCGAGCCCTGCTTGCCTTGCATCTGTTGTTAAAATAGTGGGGCATGCCGGGTCAAAGGTATTTAGTGCTGTGGCTTCTGCTATACTTAGTTTTATCATGTCAAAACTGTTTTGCTGTGCTTCTGTCCATTCATATTTGACGTTTAATTTTAGTAGTTGTCGTAGTGGTTCTGCCTTTGTGGCGAATTGTTTGACAAGCTTATTGTAGAATTCGGCTAACTTGAAGAATGAATGGAGTGTGTCTTTGTCTTTGGGGACGTTTCTGATGGCATCTACCAGTGACAGTTTGGGGTGTATGCCTTCTCTGGTGATTTTGTGCCCCAAGTATGTGACTGTGTTGACTCCCAGTTTGCACTTTTGCAGCTTTAGGGTTAAGCCGCGTTCTTTTAACTTGCCTACAACCTCCTGCAATGTATCGTCATGTTGCTTGGCTGTGTCCCCATAGTCAAGTATGTCATCCTAGAAACAGCGTGTTTTTCCGATGCCTGCTAGTATGTCGTCCATGATTCTCTGAAACACGGTACTCGCAGTGGAGAGACCAAATGGAATACGTTTAAATGGAATGCGCCTTCTGGTGTTGTGAATGATGTGAGTGGGCGTGAGTCTTCGTGCAGGGGCACTTGATGATATGCGCTGCTAGGATTGAGTACTGACATTTTGGTGGGTCTTGCCCATGATGACCATGGGAAACGACCATTCGGATTGTGTTATTGGTTCAATTATGTCCTGTTCGCATAAGCGTTCGAACTCCGCCTTGAGCAGGTCTCTGAGGTATGTTTCTTACTTTGTGTAAGACCATAATGTGGCCATGAGTTTGTTGGAAATCGTCGATGGCCTGATTTTTGTGTGAAGACTGTCGGGTCTTGTGCCACAACGGGATGCTGGTGTTAGTTGGACACCGCCTCTGTGGTCCCTGGGTGGAGGTCCATTTTGAGGCCGCCCTGGTGCCCCCACCCCCGAATAGGTCACTGCCTTTTTCCGATACATGTATTCTGGCTTCTATGGACCTTGTTTTGTTAGCTAGGGTGACTGTGGCCGATCCCACTGTGTATATCAGTACATTTCAATACACGTCCATTTGGAATTCTGCTTCTTCTGGTGTCGCTATGTTGTGTTTTTTTGAGTGTGTTCTGCCCTATTATCGTGAATGGAGATACTGAATCTATTAACATTTGTATTAACATTTGTATGGGTGTGCCATTTACCATTATGGTGTCTAATGGGCACTTAGGGTCTCCCACTTGCAATACCGATTTTTGTTTTGCATTGGGATCTTGTTGGTAGTCTATCTCTGTTGGATCCCTGGTGACCATTGCTATCTTCTGTGTGTCACCGATTGGTTGTTTGTTTAGGCGCGTTCACCACACTTGGTTGTACTGCCTTTCATCATCAAGTTCCCCTGCTGGACATCTGCAGGTCGGCCACTTGGTCTACACCTCATGCCTTTGTCTGCCATTACTCTCTGGATGTGGCTTCTGCTTTCGATGCTTGGTTCGGTCACGAGGTCCTACGGAATCTGTTTTCTTAGTCCAATTTTTTATACCTCCTCACTTCACGGTCTCCTTTGGTATTGGTATCCTTTTTGGATGGGGAAAGAAGGGGATGGACGACAGAATGGGTTAGTTACTCATCGTAGTGACTTCATTCGATTAGTCATGTCTCCTTCTTTCCCCATACAAAAACCCTCCCTCCATCCCTTCTTGGTGGTTGTCTCTGCTTTCCTAAGGGACTAGAGGCTGGGGCGGATGCGTGGCTGGCGGCAGCGCATGCGCAATTGCCGGTTCTTACCTTTTTTTCTTGGGGAGCTTGCGCTTCTTTGGGAAAGCTCTCCATGAGTCGCCGTGGGACTGGCGACATTCTTTTTGTATGGGGAAAGAAGGGGACACAAGTAAGAGAATGAAGTCCCTCCGGTGAGTAACAAAACCCTTTTATAATGGAGAAGAGGCAAGCAATACAGGCTGAGACTTTAGATTGGGAGCTTTAATTTTTTTGTGTCCAGTTGCAATGAAGGAAAGGTTTTTAGAACTGCTGTCCACCTGCTCTCTTATTCCTTGATGTTTCTAAGCCATTCACGAAAATTGTAGTTCACTGATGCCCAGTCCAGAGACTCTATTGTACCAGTATTTCAGGGTTGCTTGAAACTTGGTGTATAGTCTATTCTTTTTCTTTGTTTTTTTTAGTGGCGTGGGATGTTGATAGAAGGCTCTGATTGTGCACTCTTGCCTACGAGTGGGGTAGATCTTGACATTCTCAAGCATTGGCCAAAGCCATTATTTTTTTTCTGGCTGTGTATCAGCAGGCTGAGTCAATTGGTGTGTGAGGAATCTGCAACGCAGACAATGACCAGTGCAGGAAAGCAGCTGACAGAAGTATTAATAAGTGATTGGAGGCAATTAAGTTCTGAGTGCACGCTACAGAGCTGGATAAGTAATTTGGTGCAATAGCAAATCTATAAAAATGTCAAACTCCCAGCATGTGATTACTCTAGGAGCTGTTGACCTTATAATAGTTGGAAATAAAAGACAAGTAGGCAACCTTTAACTTCAAAGGCAACTGACCTGTAATTCTCCTTTCACAGTGCTACGCCAAGAAAATCAGTTCTCGATTTCGTCAGTTCTCAGTGAACAAAGCAAGAATTTTTTGCCTATTGTCCTAAATGATGCCGTAAGGCAGAAAACCAAACTGTGCCGATTAGTCTTTTTGAGGTGCACCATTTAATGTCGCTAATAGATTGCAAGAGGTGAATGCTGCTCTGAAACATTCATCTGCTTGGCTTCGTTTTTCTTGCGTTGTTAAGTGTATTGAACAGTCTTCATTCTGGCTTCTTTGGTGAAGCCAAGCATCGTGGTTAAAAAAAAAAAACGGGCGATTAGTGCATCCCTTCCTAGGTGGAGACGGTGGCATTTGGAGAGCACGGATTTATTTATTTATTTATTTATTTAAAAGTATTTATATAGCGGTTGCATGCGGGTGCAATTGAACCGCTGCGAACAAAACAAAACAAACAGCAGGGGGAGTAGGAAAAAGTTCAGGAGACTCAAGAGACTCTATAGCAGACTCAGGAGGAGTCTGGGTCGTAATGTCTCGGGGCATAAACACCTGTTCTCATATTACGTTCTTTATTCTGAGCTGCCAGGGTGATCAGTCTCACGTTGTTTCTGTCTGGCAGGGCAGGTGATGTGAGGCCTCTAGGAGCTTGAAGGGAGCTGCTGGAAGGCAAAAGAGCGCGCGTGGGTTGCTGACTTCGGCTGAGCGCAGAGGTCTCACTTGCCAGATGTTGCATGACAGGGGGATTCAGGGGAGCTTGGGAGGGCTCCTGATTATCCTTCTTTTTTGCAGCGAACTCCTGTGGATGGTTTACAGCAAGCCGGGTTGCTTCGTTCTGCAGGAGGAGACATTTCACGGCATGTTTAAATTGAGGCAGCGACTGACAGCTCCTGATCTCCTCTGGGATGGAATTCAATATCTGTGTCCCTTTCCGGGCAATGGTGGCTCCGCCTCTCGAGTGCTTTTTGAATTTTGGAAGGGCTAACAGACTTTTCTGCATTTTGCGTCTTTCACGGATGGTGGTAGGAGGTCTAGCCCAAGAAAGAGTGTAGTTGGGGCTTGTCTTGGTGACGGCTTTCCACATCCAGATGGCGATCTTGGATGTTAACTGATCCTTGATGGTTAGCCATCCCAATTTCCATCTTGGTAGACTGATGTGGTCCCTGCGAGTTAGGCCATAGATCATCCTAATGGCCCGATTCTGAGTTCTCTGTAAGCTCCACAAGGTTTTCTTTGTGGCTCCGAGCATGGAGGCGAGGCCATAAGAGAGGCGAGAACCCACCGCCGCTTGGTACAGCTGTTTGCGTTGGGCCAGAGTGAGCAGCGGGAGCAGCCTAGCCAGGGAGTTTAGCTGCCAATGGCATGTTTTGGCCGTGGCTGCAGCGTGCGCAGCCCCATCCAGATGGTGGCTAAAGATTACTCCCAGATTCCTGGTGGATTTGAAGGTCCTTGGAACATGACACGTCATGCAACCTTTCAGAAGGCCCATGCAGCAAAGCATACCGACTGTCTCCTCTGACTTCTGGGATCAATATCTGCTGTGATGGGAGAGGAGGGCCCCGACAAGGCCACCAGCATTACCGTAATACCTTGTTTGTTCACTAAATTCTTCCTTTCATGTCATTGGGGGTCCTGTGAGACTCTTGTTTTCTGCTGCATGTGGCTTTACTGTTAAGGTGCACTGTTTGGGGAGAGCCTCCATTCACCACAATGAGGCTGGGAGCAGGGGTCTGGTGATAAACAATGAACAGAAAGGATGATGATTCAGTTTTGCAACAAGACGGTTAAAGCAAATGGGAACATTTCATGGGTGAACAAGTGCTGGTTGTGTTTGAGTTTGTTCATGTCACTGCTTGTGCAGAAGTTGTTGCTGTTTGTTGGTAAAGAATTATTTTGATTTGGAGAGTGCATAATGCATGGAGGAGGTCCTACTTACTTAACTTTCTCCCCTCTCTTCTGCCTTAGGTGTACACGCTGTCTGTGTGCGGAGAACGCCTGATCGTGGGCACTGCAGGTCGCAGAGTGCTGGTATGGGACCTGAGGAACATGGGCTACGTCCAGCAGCGGAGGGAGTCTAGTCTGAAGTACCAGACCCGCTGCATCCGAGCCTTCCCAAACAAGCAGGTAGGTAGCCATTGCTTCATGAACTCTGATTTTGTAGATTGGCACGCAATTCCAGCCTCCCCCTTCTCCGACACTCAAATCTTTCTACTGCTGGTCATCTTTTTCTAAGTTAACTTGAGTATAATTGTGCATGGCGGAAAATAGCGTGTCTCGAATTTGCATCTCTACAAGTCTTATTTTGAGTCATGGTCGAGGGCATGCCCATGATGATGATGTTCATGAAGTGGTGCACTAATATCAAGAGCCACTTTAGTGTATCTTATATTTTGTGAGTGGCCTTTAGTGTTGCATCTGTGACTTGTGTGATTACCTTGTGTCTATCTAATACCTTCAAGAGTTATTATCCTTTCCCAACATTTCATATTTAAGCTTTCTAGCGGATAGTGTGTTTCCAGAATTCTCATCTTTAAAACACGTGACCATGCTGGTTCAAACTGGAGAAGATTTTTCTGAGCCCTCTTTCTACTGAGTTGGTGCCGGTGCTGCAATGCCAGCTTAGACCTTGTTAGTCGAGCTCTGGTATCGAGAGAAGGCTTCCTTCATCAAGTACATATGTACCAGCTCGACCCACCAATGTTTGTTCTTGTTCTTTCTTTTCTGACTTTCAGAGTTGGGTGACATTTTTTTTTCTCCTCAGAGAAAAAACCTTTTTTTTTTTTTTTTTTGGAGATGAGCACCACCTTTTACTTATGGCTTTAAACAATGCTTTAAGTGCCAGAAGACTGTCAGTCATCTACCATCATCGGCATCAACAATATCGAGGCCTGCGACTCCTGGAACCGAAGTCGCTTCGGGTGCGGAGTGCCAAGTTGGCTTTCTTGGGGTCAGAATGCTGCAACTGAGGTAAATCTCAGTTCCCACGGGGCTGAGCGGTATCTAGACTAGTCCCCATACTACCTCGGGAGATATTGCTTTGACTTCGGTGTCAGAGCCGGTTCATCAATGCCATTCTGAGGCGGTGCTGTGGTATTCTCTGGGATTTCTCCGATCTCCTTAAGATTCGCCTTAATGCTGTTCCTCGGCGTCAACCCTTCCCTTGGGTTCTGGCTCAACCTCGTCTCACAATCTGCCTTGGGAGTCTCCTGAGATTCTCTGGGTCATCCAAGTCTTCCTTCTGACGTCCTAGCTCTCGGTCTGTGCAGAGTCTCTCCTCGATTGCCAGTGCCAGACTCGGAGGTCTCCATCCTCTAGTTCGATTCCTCAATCTAGGCCCATCAACCCTCCACAAGCTTCAGTCACTCCTGGACAGTCTACCACCCTCTCTGGCTACATTGACGACCGGTGCGGCCTCGGAGCTGATCACCTCGGCGCCAGCTTCCCATGCCCCGATGCCAGCTGTCCCCGTGACATTGATCCGTTTGGAGTGCCTTAGGCTTCACGTGGGAGAGGGGCTAACACCCTCGCCTCTGCCGGGTCGCGTGAGACCAGAATATCTTTGGGGGTTCTCTCCTCTGGTGAAGTTTGCAGTCACTGTCCGCAGGTCATCCATAGAGCAGCAATTGGAGAGGCCTTCTTTAGGCCTGCAGCTTTATTGGCCCTGGCGTTCCTTCGAGACTGGGTACTCTAGGGCATGGGTGCATCTTGCATCCCATTGCCAGTTGCTGGATCAGGATATCACCAGTGAGGGTGATGCAGAGTTCCTTTGAGAAGAGGACCCTCCCAGGGTCCCCCTCCAAACTCTTCATGATCAGCTGGCCGATGCTAGTTAGTTGGACACATCTTCCGAGATGGTCCACTCTAACCCTGGAGTCTTTCCCAAACAGGACTTGGGTTACTGGCTTGTCATGAGAAATGCCATTGACACAATGGGAATCCAGCTCCCAATCCAGAGAGCATGGCTCATGTCCTGACCAACATTTTGGAGGTGCCGAAGATTAATGCGGCTGCCCTGCCCTTTCCTCACAGACGCCGGAGAGCCTAGTGGTTCAGGCTGTGACTGTAAAGTTGAATGTGATCTCATTCTCTTCCATTTCACTGGACGGGGGCTCCAAGCACCGTAAAGTTTACTGGAAGAAAGGTTTGCATCTTGCAGTTAGAGGTTGAGGTCTCTGAATGCGACATTGACTTTTGCTTGCTACACTCATACTATCTTTACAGACGTGCAGAATCTTGTGGTGCACCTTCCTGAACTCTTAAGAGGAGGTGTTTCTCAGCTGCTAGCCAAGACCTTGGAGACGGCCAATCTGTGGCCTGGGCACGGCTGATTCCTTTGGTTTTGCCATGGCCACCTCTGTATCCATGAGATGTCGTTCTTTTGCTCACTCTGTTGTGAGGGGCATGCCGCTATTCGATAGAGAGCACACATTCTGGACCTGTCCACCAGCAAACAGTAGAGTCCAGAAGAGAGTTCTCAGCACATCAATTTTTTGGAACTGAGAGTAATACGGGTTTCCCTTCATTTCTTCCTCCCATTGCTTAGTGGCCAGGTGGTACTAGTCTTCACGGACAACTCTGCGACTATGCACTATCTCAATAAGCGCGGGGGAGTGGGGTTGTTTTGACTTTGCCAGGAAGCACTACTCCTCTGGGAGTTGGCTATTCAGCTCCAGGCAGGCAGCTCATATACAGATATAACGAGAATGCATACAATATAATTTTGGTGTTCATGCAAGTGTTAATGTCCATTGTATTGGACAAAAGAAAGGCTTCATGAAGGACTGTACAACCCACCCAAGCCCCCCCTTCTGCCTTCCTCACTGGAGCTCTTTTGACAGATGTATGAGGATCTGTTATGATATTTTATATTTACAGGTATGTAGTAAAATTGCAGTACTTTTCACTCTTGTGTAACATTTTGTTCATGCTTGGCTGCCATTTTTTTGCTTATTATGTTAATACGGGAGTTTCCATTTATTCTGAGGTTTTACTTCTTTAAACGAAGGGCCTCAATTAGTCTGCTGGTATAAATCATACTAATCATGTTTCCTATCCTGTCTGCTGATATGTGACTAAGAATGCCTGTCTGTCTGCAGGGATATGTGCTAAGCTCCATTGAAGGACGTGTGGCGGTGGAGTACTTGGATCCAAGTCCTGAAGTGCAGAAGAAGAAATATGCCTTTAAATGTCATCGACTAAAGGAAAATGGAATTGAGCAGATTTATCCTGTCAATGCAGTGGCCTTCCATGGCCTGCACAACACCTTTGCAACAGGTTTGCAACATTTATTCATTGTGAAAGCTTGTGAAATCAAAGGTGTAATTTCTGCAGTTAAAAACATTTCATATGCAGGTTTGTTTAGCAACAATTGGGGTTGTGTTGAGAATCCTAAATTTGTTGATTTGTAGTGTCCGTCTTATGGTGGCCTGCACTTCAGAGTAGGAATTTATCCTAATTAGTCTTGAAACTATTCAGTGATTATGTAAAAATATTATGAAATATTTCGAGCACTGCGCCGGCAGCACCTATTCTATCAAGGAAGCCTCCCCCTCGATAGGCGCAGGGTAAAATCCGGCGCACCTATGGCATCACTCGTACGGTGCACAGCCCCAGAATGCAGCACGGCTGTATTCTGGGGCTGTGTGCTGCACAGATGCCTTAGTCTAGATGCCAGTATCCTGCAGCTCAGAGGACTCCCGTGACCGCACGTAAGCTCTTTTTTCAGGGGAAAGAGGTCAAAGAGCAGGGAAGGATGTGATAGGCCATGAGGTGGGAAGGTGGAAGGAAGGAGAGCCAGGTGCATGGTGCAGCACCTTGCGCCTGTTTATCACTGGCATGCATTCCCCAGAGCTGATGCGCTCGCTTTTAAGGGCACAGGCTAGAAGAGAATCTGGCCAGCCCAGCGCCATTACACAGCACGCCACCGGGCTGGCACACCATGGCATACACCCTGTACTGCTCCAGGAGACTACCTGGAGTGGCCACTTTGATAGGGCACATTCTCTTCCTGCTACGGAACAGGGAAGATAATATGCCCCATATAATTGTGAGCGGTCACTATTCAATGACTCAAATTAATTGGTATCCTATGTTTCAAAGGACTTGTGCCCAGCCTCGCCCTTAATAATAATAATAATTTATTGAACCAGCGCTCAACTGTCGGCCTTGGACTTCGAGGTGCCTGACTTTACGGTAGAAATAAAAACATGATTCAACAATTACAAAAGCAACAACACAAGTGACAGAACAACAGTGCAGTCAATAGGCCACGCAGAGGAAATGGGGTCCATTAAACATCAAGTAAGTTCAAGGGTTTGCAGATGTTTTTTTTTAGTAAAAGCTTGGTATTATGTTTGGACTGGCCTCATTTGCTGTGGAAACATCCATCTCTGTTCCCAGCCACTGTGAAGAATGGATGCAAGTCCTTTCAAAATTCCGGAAAGCCTGTGTGGCTGACTAGTGCACCGGTGGTGCTGGTCAGGTTCAGTTGTGACGTGCGCCTATAGAAAGAAAAGCAATGATTGACAACTTCTGCTATCAGGCATTAAGTGTTTTTTGTGGAACTTTCATCTTTAAAGGGACACTAGCATCCTTTCCACAACTGAAGCCCATCTTACAGAGCATGAAAAGTTAGTTATAAATGTAGTTTTGGTTCTGCAGAAGGACGACTGCATCACCATAAAAAGAAGCGTTTAAAAGCCTGGTTTACTTGAATTTTGGTGTAGGCATTTATTCTAATTAGCAGGCAGGAAGTTTGAAGTGAACTGTGAAAATGCTTTCTCTGTCACCATTCAATGGGGAGCCTTGTCTAATCAAAGGGAGGGAAAGTCGCACCTTCAGCAGTAGTGAGCTGCATAAACCTCCACTTAAAGTCACCAGACATTGGGAGCCTTTTACTGCCTGTATCGTTAAAGGGGAGGGAAAATCGCACCTTCAGCAGAGAAAATGTCACTGTTAAAACCTGGGTAGCCCTGTTCTGTCTCAGGGGACTGATTTGCCAAATGTATGCCGCATGGCAGCTGCCAAAAAAGAAATGAGCACCACAAGAATTATATCATTTATCCTAAAACAGGTAAGTCATTTGTTTCCTCATTTCCATATTGCAGTGAACCTCTACGCACATGGTACTACTTTCGGGTGCACCCCACCTGCAGGCGTGCTAGTATCCCTTTAATTTGTAGCTTATTTTTGTTATGAATGCATTGCTATCAAGGACATACATGCCTTTTGGTAAAATGAGCAGGCAAGAATATGTTTATTTATTAATGTATAAAAGTTTTTATAAAGCGATTACACAGAAAGTTTTCAACCGCTGAGATCCAATACATAAAACAGACGAACATAAAGGACAAACAACAAACGTGCAAAAAAAATCCCACACAGAGTTAAAACTAGAGAGACATCTCTAGATAAGGCGAGGTCTGTAGATGCCATTTGAGCTCAAGTTTTTATGCTTGGCCTTCTCTGCTCTTTGTATCAGGGCAATGTTATTCCTGGCAGGAAGTGGCGGGGAGGAAAGCCCACCCATCAAAGTTTGCTTTAACTGTTAGCTGTACATAAAAATTATTATAGCCAGGTGATTAGGGATGATTGCAGATCTGAATATGCGTAGGGTTCTGCTAGATCTCACCCCCCTTCCCAACCAGACATCGAGTCTTTACTTTGACAGTGACTTTCTCCGAGAAAGAATGGGAAAACATTGCACAGTTGGGTCTGTGGTCTATCTCTCAAGCAGTTAAAACATTAGATCACCAATATTGTGTATATTATATAGATTCACAATGCTGCAATGAAATATTCCACGGCTGGGGCTGTGGAAGATTGGGGCTGTGGAATATTTTCCAGGTCTCCCAACCTCAGCCTGGGAGACCCTGCAAAATTCTTCTGTAAGAAAAAGTAAAACATTTTCTCCACTAGATGAGTGACTACAGTATTGCAATAATCCTCACAGCCACTTAGATGCCCTGCTCCAGCCTAAGCTCTGCCCAGTGGCCTCACTTTCTTTCTCTGCTACATGAGTAGGAAGACTCATTTTTTGCTCCTGAATTTTGACTTCTAGAGCTATTCCTGAGCTGCTGTTTGCTCTGCTGGCTTCCCATTCAGCTGAGAAGTTTAAGGAGCCTTTATTTAAGCATTGGCCTACCTGTAAAGGGTCAATTACTAGAGGACAGGCATACCAAATGTATGTACTCCCTTCACAAGGAAAGACACAAGGTGGACTCTTGTGACATCTGTCAAGGTATGTCGCCCAAGACCCAGCATGACAATGATCATGCGGATTGCTGCCCACTTTGCTGCTCTCCCACCTGCATCTGGACTTAGCGATACCAGTCTACTGGACATCCTGAATTTTCTCCTGGCCATAGAAGTCCTGGGAGCCTGGTCTTTAATTCCCCACCGGCCCACCCACTACCTGCAAAGTGTCGCTCGACGTCGAGGGATCTATCTCCACGTCGCAAGGTTCCTTCATCTACAGTGACGAGAGACGACGATGTGGCCCGCTATTGTCGCGATTCTTCGAAGGATTCGTCAAAATCCTTGTCATTGACAAAGTCAGCGACTTCGAAGACCCGCCCGTCGTTGAGCCACTCATTGGTGATGACTGTCGACGTCTGATCCATACAGGATCAGAAGTCCAAGCTGGCCTACGCTGTGTCAGAAAGCCACGGGTGAGTTAAGTCTAGGTCCCATCGGGGCCGCTCAGCATCTAGTCCCCATACTACCTTGTTCTCTTGCATCCCGTACCCTTTTCCCCTTGGATGGCATGTCCGGCGCGGCCCCACACCAGCCTGGAAAACGCTTTTCCATAATAAAGATAACGCTGTGTGGAGCCGGGGCATCTAGAAAGCTCTGCGTGTGGCTACAGCTATGCCACCGACTCTGCCCCCTCACGCGCCTCCTGTTCCTCTCACCTCAGTCCTTTTTTTTTTTTTTCCATGCTCGCCGGTCAGGACGTACTATAACCAGTTCCCCCTGCGAGTGGTCAGGAGAGTGACACTGTGCGTCCACATTCTCCGATGACTCACCCCCGGGTTCGGTACCAGTCTAGGCCTCAGCGCTTTCATGAGACCTATGAGGATTTTTCCATTCGCCACACTGAGATGCACTCACCGCTTGGAGAGCCTTCTCTGCCACCGGTGCCCTTTTGCACCTTTACGTGGCTTCTGACCTCTGGGGTTATAAAGTCTTATTTCATGGATGTTTTGAAGGAGATTGTACGCAGTTTCCTGCCAGTGGTCCCTGGTCCCTCCACTTCCACCCTGTCGGGGTTGGGTCTGGGTCTCTGGTGCCTCACGGCACTGTTCCTTCAGGTGTTGTACCTCCGGTCACAGAACCTACGGGGCCAGCCCCCACTCCTAACGCAGAGGTGTCCCACATCTGCCCGCTACTTCCCCCGGGGCCTCCTCCCCGCATTCCTACCACCACGCCAACACCTGCTGGAGGTACGGGGTGAGGTGATTCAGATACCATGTGGAAGCGCAGGAGCGCAGGAGACTTCATCCTCAGTTCATGCATCTTGTTTACAAGGATACCTTGCGGTGGTTGGGGATAGAAACTCCGGAGGTGGTTTCTGAGCCTTCTGGGGTGCTGGCTGCAGTGCAAGCTCTACAACCCTGGACGGGAATCATGATTCACATGGTGAAGGGCTTGAATGAGGTTTAGCAGAAGCCCCGCACTGTCTCGGCAATACATAAAAAGATGGATCATTTGTATTGTTTGCACCCTTCGGGTTCACTCTTCCTCTCCTCGCAGCCTCTTGCCTAGTCACTGGTGGTTTCGGCCATGGTGGCTCAAGGCAAATCCCCATCAGCTTCCACATCTGCTCCTCCTGGTAAGGAGGTGAAGCTGCTGGACGCATCTGGGCCTGGCTTAAAGCTACCACCATATAACAGGAGGCGCATGATAGGTCCTGGCTCTCCCCTTCGATAGCAAGGAATTGTTCTTCAAGGGGCAGACGCCCTGCTCGAGAAGTGTATCACTGAAGGGAAAACGGTGAAGTCGCTCACACCGATCCCGAAAGCCTGCTCCAAAACTTCGGGGGCCCCGGCTTTAGGAGGGAGCAAGCAACAGTGGAGCTCCTCCAACTCCCCTAGCTTCATGGGGTTTCTTAAGCGGCAGTAGGCTCGGGAAGAGCGTGGGTCCCAGCTGCAAAAGAAAGAAAACAAAGGTATGTCTTACACCCCCTGTTCTTCTGGCTCCTGTCAAGACTGAAGTGTTGACAGGCCACTTGAGGACCCCGGTCAGAGGTTGCATCACATTGCACCTCTCGTCCTGGCAAGAGATAACAGATTTGTGGGTCCTGTCTGTGGTTGGGTGGGGTTACCGTGTCCCCCTCCCATCCTGTCCATCTGCATTGCCTCTTAACCGGCAAATTTCAGTCAGTTGATCTGTTTGTGTGTCCTAGCACAACAGTCCTGAGCTTCCTTCACCATCTTGCGGACTTATCCCTGAATGTCATAACCATTCGTCACGACACTACATCGTTTCAAGATTGCCAGATGGAAAAATCTTTGTTTCAAGTTGGTTCCAGATCTCCTTCGTTTGAGGTAAAGGTAAAGGTCTATGTTTATATAGCGCTGAAAGCCCTCAGGCATCAGAGCGCTGATAGTAACGGTGACTACATTACCCCACAGCACATTCCTGGCATGGTACTCAATTTATCGACCTCGAAAGGATGAAGGGCTGAGTCGGCCCTGCCGGGATTCGAACCTACAAATGCAGGCTTGCACAGATGACAAAGTGAGTGCTCTACTCGTAGTGCTATCTGACCGGCTGTTATTTAAGTTTAGTTCATTCTGCTATGCAGTGCCTGCGGTTTGAGCCCATTGAAGTGACCTAGTTAATAGAAGAAGAGGTGAGGCTCAGCTAGGGCTAGCATGTTTATTCAGATGTAGTTCAAGCCAAGTCCATAATCGGAAAACTCTTCACAGGCAGACCAACTGCCTAGGAGGATGGTGTCAATGCATAACATGTCAGGCTGTGAACTGGCCCTTGCTGCATACTTTCAAGATGCACTACAATTTGGAGAGAGGAGATACCCTGGCAACTCTGTGATGCACGATTCTCTGTCATCCACCACCTACTATCCCCCTCCAAAAAGGATGTCTCCGGCCCCATGGCGATGGCATGGAGCACTTTCCCTAGAAAGCGCAGGCTCCCTGCGAAAAAAAAGCATAAAAATGAGCACTCGCACATGTGTAGGCGCACGCACCGCACTCTCCAGTCCCTTTCTCCACGTGGTGCGGTGCTGACGCTTCCTTGCGCGACTCCCTTGTTTGGTTAGGCCTCGTACCTTCTTAACTGTCTTTTTGCTGGTCAGATAGCACTACGAGTAGAGCACTCACTTTGTCATCTGTGCAAGCCTGCACTCGCAGGTTCAAATCCCGGCAGGGCCGACTCAGCCCTTCATCCTTCCGAGGTCGATAAATTGAGTACCACGCCAGGAACATGCTGTGGGGTAATGTAGTCACCGTTACTATCAGCGCTCTGATGCCTGAGGGCTTTCAGCGCTATATAAACATAGACCTTTACCTTTACCTTTTTCTCCGCCTCCATGCACATTGGTCGGTTTTTGGTGCGTCATTCCCCAGTATCCATGCCTCTAGCCTTTCGGAACTGCACATCGTATGGGAAAGCCATTTCTGCCGCTGCCCCCCACGTGTTGTGTTTGCAGTGTCTGGGCCCGGATCGTCCTGCGGCAGATTGTCTGGCCTGTGACTCCCTCTCTACACAATATCTGCAGCGGTGGTTCTGGTGTTGGGACAACCTCCGTCACCCGATCACGGGTTCCATCGTCGAGCAACTCCTTTCTAGAATACGGAAGGCGTGCCCCTTCTCTGACACTCTGAGGAAGGACAATGCCTTTCCGGGTGAGTCCACTGTCGGAGAACGTGCCGGCAGCCTAAACCAGCACGCAACCCAGCGCTCTGGACAGCCTAAGGCGGTTAAGGTGAGCTAGCTCACAAACCAAGGCTTTTGCGGAGAGTCTGTGGAAGGGTCAGAGGGTGCCGACGGGATCGTTTTGCTTTCCTTAGGCCCCAGGGCCCCGGTGCTGCAAACTACTGTGTCTTCCCAGGCACTTCCTGTGCCCATGGCCCTGTCCACTTGCGAGGATGAGTCTGCTTCCTCTTTAGCATTTAGTTCTTCGATTAGCCTGGTCTCTGATGCTGAAAGGGCGCAAACTGCCCTTTCTTCCTTTGTCTTTTTGCAGGGGGATGCTCCCAGGATCTCTGTGGCTCCCTCAGTATTGATGTATCTCCAGGGCTCGGATCTTAGGGGTCTTGTACCAGGGCTTCCTTTTCTTCAGGCCCCTTTGAGCATTCAGGGTCAACCCTCAAGGGTTCTCCCAAGACTGTGTGGGTTTTTCCGGTATTTCTTCCTCTTGGTTCTCCAGGTTCACATTTGCGTTATCTTCACCCTTCATGTACATGGGGTTTCCCCTGCCCTCCCACTGGCTCCCCCTCCACCCCCAGGGCTCTAGTTTCCTTGGCTGGGGTTTCATTGTCTTCTTGGGTTCCTCTGGCACCGTATCCTCGGGATTCTTGGGGTTCTTCTGGCTTCATCCCAGCGGGTTTCCCTCTGGTTTCAGACACTCAATTTGTGTCTGACCGGCTTCTGGCGGGTCTTAAGATCTTTTTTCTAAGGCCCTTTTATGTGGGCTCTTTTAAAGGACCTGGTCTTGGAGGCGGTTTCTGCACAGCTTCCTCCACCGGCAGCTCCAGTTAATCTTCCTCTACATCTTATCTTGCCTCCCTACGGGGTCCCAACCTATGGGTGGCTCTGACTCCGCTGGTTCTTCTGTGGGTTTGTCTGTCCTGGGCTTGGATGCACCGGGCCAGCCTCCTCTTTCTGATATGATAGATGATGAGTCTCCCAATTGTTTGACCTCCAAAGCCTTTCAGTTATTCATGAGGGAAGTTATGGACTGGCTCCAGTTCGAGGTTTCACTATCGGCATCTCCATTCACAGGGGTTCTGGGTACCATTTTGGCCCAAGCCCTGGAAGTTTTTGCTAAACCTCTTCAGCCTTACATGAGGAACTTGGCTGCATCCTTCAGGGTGATGCCCATTCGGGTCAGGCCTTCAGTAAGAGATTGTACTCTCGCTGTAAGTCGGTCGAGACAGTGGGCTCCTGGTGTTTCGATTATCCGCCTGGTCTTTATTACATTGTTTCCTTGGCCCTAGCTAAGCAGGGCCGCGGGTATCACCGCTGCCTCTGCGGCAGCGGTGGTCCCCTCTCCACAATCAGTTCCTCCTAAGGAGCAGCAGCTCCTTCACTAGTATGGAAAAAATGTCTATACCAATTCTTCTTTACAGCTTTTACGGGTGAATGCTGACACCATCCTGGCTCATGCGAACCACGCTATCCTCTTTTTTTTCACCAAACATAGACCTGAGTCTTGGCAATCCACCTTTCAGGAAGATCTTGAAGAAACTCAACGTGCTTGCTTATCTCTTCTGGATTCCATGGTGCATTGTGTCGACCTCTGCTCGGGGCATTGCTTTGGGGGCTTGTATGAGGCATCAGGCCTGGCTTCCGGCTTCCTCCCTAGTTCCTGAAGCGCAAGCCAAGGTTCAAGATCTGCCCTTTGATTTTTTTGAATACCAACATTCTGCTGGCCAAATGTAAAAAGGGGCAGCTACAGACAAGTCTCTTAGTGTCACTTCCAATCCTAAACCCGACGCTTCTTTGTCTCCTTCCTCTTTGTCCTTTCAGCCCTCTGGACCCACCTGGTACCTTTGGCAGAAAGGCCAGGCTTTTCATGGCTTTCGAGGCTGCGGATCTCAACAGTCTTATTCTTCCAGTCTTATTCTTCCAGTTAGGGCACGGACAGATCCTCTTCTTCATCATTCAAGGACTCCAGCGCCTGCTGCTCCTTCCCTTCCCCTCTGGTGGGGAACAATGTTAAGCAAATTGACTGCAAGTTCAAGAAAAAAGTATCATTTTGAGCTTTATGCACTTTATGGCAGTTGCTCCAAAAGAAACTCCGGACGCACCTCGTCGTCCAACAGTATAAAGAAAATTACAACCAGAGAAAACACAGCTGGTTGGGGAGCATGCTCTCTCATGCAGGCACTCTGAACAGTCTAAAAATTCACAATGGACACTTTTTAATATATTTTATTGTTATTTATTTCTTCTAACACGCTGTTTGGCCATGGACCTCAGAGCACACATATAACAACGAATTAATAAAACAAAAACAACAGACTACAGACAAGAGCAGCAAAGATGAAGAGGCAGAGTGTGACAAAGGTAGACAAGTAAAGTAAAGAAAAGCCACACTGCCAATTCAGATTAGAAAAGTGAGTTTTCAAAGCTCTACTTAAAGACGCACACAGTTGAGGGATAGCTCTACGGCTATCTGGTAGAGCGTTCGACAAAGTGGGAGCCACAACATCGAACATCGTGCCACCAGCAGCTTGAAGCGAGGAACCTGCAGTTTATCGTTATTAGACCGCGACAACCTCGTAATTGGGGCGGGTGTTATTTGGGATATCAAGATAGGTCGGAGCATTCCCATGAATGAATTTGTGTATAACAGACAGTGTCTTAAAATGGATTTTGTGCTTGGCAGGGAGCCAGTGAAGGGCCCTCCTGGCTGGTGTGCCATGATTTCTTCTTCTTCCAAGATCACACACTGCCCTAACTGCCCCATTTTGTATGACCTGAAGATTTTGGATGTTCGTGGTGGATGCCCCTGCCAGCAAGCTGTTAAAAAAATCTATTGTAGAATACTGTAGCCAATAAAACCCTATTTCGATCAGAGAGGTATGGCCTAATCTGTCTCAGGAGCTTTGCTATATATTCATAAGATAATTTTAAGGCATTGACATGATTCTTCATTGACAGTTGGGACTCGAAATGGACACCAAGTGTCTTAACATGTGAAGCAGCGGTGATGGGACAACCAGAAATGGTGAAGTGGGAATATTTCTAGTCAGTTTACCGAAGAAGAGGACCCCAGCACAAAATCAATAACTCTGTTTTGTTGTCATTCAATGCTAGGTGGTTCAGCGCCATCCAGGATTGCACTGCTGCATAGATATTATTAATGACATTGGAATCAATCTTATGCTCGCCACTAAGTTGCACAAGGATGTGTGTGTCGTCAGCATAGTTGGTATAACTGATGCCCATGCAATCGAGGAGATCAAAAAGGGGCCGGGTATAATTATTGTACAAAGTTGGTGAGAGACAGCTACCCTGGGGAACACCACAAGATGAAATAAATGGCACAGTATCTGAGTTGTTATGAAGGACTCTAGCAGTACGTTGGTCCAAGAACGATTTGAGCCACTGCGAGGCCAAGTTGGAGAGATGAACAACACTGTTCAAATGATCGGGTAGCATAGTATGATTAACCAAGTCAAATGCTGCAGACGAGTCTAACATAAGCAGTGCAGTGCGACCACCATCAATAATTTTAGAGATATTGGCTTTCACGTTAAGCAGCGTGGTCTCAGTGCCATGCTTAGCCTTGAACCCGGACTGATGTTGTCCAAGCAAGTTGTTTCTCTCAAGAAACCCTTGAATCTGGAGATATGCTATATGATCTAAGATCTTTAATAGAAATGGTACATTCATTATAGGTCTATAATTATTGGCAACTGTGGGGTCAAGGGATTCTTTCTCAAGCAAAGGCGTGATCCATGCCTCTTAAAGAGGATGGAATAAAAGAGGTAGCAAAAGCCTTAAAAATGCACTGTTCAGTTAACGTCCGACTATGTTTGATGAACTTTGACCACCTACAAGACTTACAAACACTGATCTACTAACGTCTCCTGAAGACGCACTGAATATTCGTGACAACCACATGTACTCTCCTGCACCCCAATGCCATGGGGCTTGAGCATCTTACAAATGCTGGATAAATAAACATTAAACATAACATTTGAAGGTAGGAACTCATTTTGTTTTTTTGGCTGGAAGCTCTGCAGACAATAGGCTATTTCATGCTCAAGTGTGTCAAAACTCCCAAAAAATATGGTCCATGCCGCAGTGGTCTTGTGTATGAATTACTTGGCATGCATTGTTAAAGTTCAGATATTTAAAAAAGTTGACTGGTATTGAGATTTTAGCTGCTGCTATGTCGGCTCTTGCTGCTTATTTATAGTAGAGCTGGGCAAGCCTGACATTTTTCTGCACGAGCCTAAACCCAGTCACGAGCTGAGACGGTGCGTACGACATTGTATAAATGCAATGAATTTATACACTGTTGTCCGACAATGTATGGTCACTCAAGGCTACCGTATGCAGAGCATTCACTGTGCCCTGCATATCTGAGCCCCTGTGCTCGAAGTGGGTGCTTGAAGCTAAACCCCTGATGCGATCAAGCCCGAGGTTGGTATTCTGTTTTTTTTTATATATATATATGTATGCTTTTTATGCTTATTCTGTATTTGCAGGTTTGCTTTTTTATTTATGGTGCTACAAAATCTAACGATGGCTTGTGCTCAATAAAAGACATTTAAATAAATAACCTATTTCTGTACGACTATTATCTTACAGGTGGTTCTGATGGCTTTGTTAACATCTGGGACCCCTTCAATAAGAAGCGATTGTGCCAATTCCACCGCTATCCCACCAGCATTGCCTCCCTGGCCTTCAGTAACGATGGAACCACACTAGCCATTGCTGCCTCCTACATGTTTGAGATGGATGACATTGAGCATCCAGAAGATAATATCTACATCCGTCAAGTGACAGATGCAGAGACCAAGCCCAAGTAAAGCGTGCCATCAAGTCGTTCACACCTCCTCCCTCCGCACATCTCTTCTCCCTCTTCACGAATGGCATTGTTCTTGTGGGTGGCTTTTCTGCACCCCTTCAGACAGTTCCAAGGGATCAGTTTATGTAGTTTTTCTTTGGAGGGGTGGATTTTTACTACAGTCATTTGAGCAGTGTTTGGCTAATCGATTTCGATGCTCTTGAGATGTGGTGATGTGTTTCAAGATTAGTCAATTGTACTACCAAAGCCACAGCTTTACCAACTTGACCTGCGACTGGCCGGTATCCCTGAGTCCTGCTATCCCAGAGAATGGACAGTGAAGAGGGAAGAGAGGAAGCAGGGTTCTGAGCAACTGGGCCTACTGGATTTTTTTTTCTTTCTTTTTGTCTTGTGTTTACTCTTTTATATGTATTTTCCTTCAATGTTCCAGATCTACAAAAATAAACAAGTTTTAAAAAAATACTATTTTGACAGGATATTTATAGATGTATCAAAGTAAAATTTGAAATTTGATTTTATGTTTTATTATTATATTTACCTTAAGGCTTCGGTGGTGAGTTAGTAACTTCTTTAGATTTATGATTGGCCAGAACACCCAATAAGCAAGTTCTCTTGGATCTTGCGCTACCTGGACAGCTGAGTGATTGCTTCTGTTTCTTCAGCACTGCGTATGCAGTTGACTGGTTGTGGTGCCTGGGCTTTGGGGAGTTGCAGTTTCTTCTGCCAACTCTTTAAGGAAGGACTGTTAAGGTGATGATTCTGATAGACTTAATAGAAGTGTAGTTGGTTGTCTTCAGAGGCCCATTCTGATTTTTGTCTTTCTCTGTGACTCAAGGATGCTTGCTGTCCTGTCGTGTCCTCTCAGTAATTCTGTTCAAATGAAATGCTTTTACATGACCATTAAGTGTAGAACTTGCATTCCCTGATAATGTACCTTTACTGTTCAGGAGGGTCAACCAAATTCTGTATTACAATTTGGAAGCTGGACATTTGGATTGGACAGTAGATAACTTAAGGTATCTGTCCTAAACATTCATCCTGGTCTACGGCAGGCTTGCTACTGCATACATGTAGATGAAATAGATGGAGACAGTGAAATGGCGGGGTGTTATCACTTCACCCCAAATTCCATTTGGATATTGTGCCACCTGTATCTCTATACACCATGTGCTTGTTCAGCTTCGTGCATGCAATGCACACTGTTCATGCATTCTGAATAAATCAATTTTTAAGAATATTCTAGCCAATTTGAAAGGTTTACTTGATCTAATATTTTTAGATTTTATTACATTTAAGGTTCAACTAAAATTCAAGTGCCAGCTATTGTTGTCCATGGGGAAGGCATAGGGAGGAATGTGTAGTACAAAGCCATCTGGTTCCATTTCAAAGGTTGTGACTGTGGCCCCAACAATGGGTAAAGGATGTAGGTTGCGTACGATCCACTTCACTTGAATAACTATAGTCTAAGCACTCTGTGATTCCATAGATCCAAAGCAGCGCAGTGTGCTCTCATTTTAGAACCGTGTGGGAGGTTTAGAGACTAAGACAAGATGTTAATAATTAGATACCTGGATAACCCAGTCTGGGGAAGTGTCGCCTTGCTTTTGGCTTCCAGCTTTGCAGTTTTTGCTATTTTCTGTGCAATCTACTTTTTGCCCCAGTCCCCATCTCAATATGTGGTTTTCCCAGTACAACGGCCAACTTACTTAACTCATCGTCTTGCTTTGCCTTGCAGTAAGCTGACAATGTAACATTCTCTTCGACACCCATCTCCCTGTGTCTTGCCACAACTTCAGACACTCACCAAGTGAGAAAAGATGCCCACATTTGTGTGGCATTATGGTTAAGTGCTATCGGCTTTTGTATGTTTTTGCTTGGTCACAGTTGTTTAGTAGCGAGGATGCTTTCTCTTAAACCTAGCCTTTCTTTATACACGTAGTCTGTGTGTGCGCCTCCCACCAGTGTACATCTCGAAGCTCCTCCGATATATTGTTCCTTCTGTGTACTTGCACTTCAGCCGTCACCAGTCGGCATTAGACTAGTACTACTTGGTATCGTAAAGGTTTTCTTATCATTTCATAGGTTGGTCTGGATCTTTAGAAGCCCATTAATGTCTTTATGTTCATTGCCAGTCCTCTAGAAATGTTTTAGGTGCAGCTCAAGCGCCCCGAGGGGCTGTTTACATATGATGACCCTTGCAGGGTACCACCTATTCAAATGTCATTGGTGCCCAGAGCAGATCACCCAGACAGAAAACTGTCTCCAGTTTGTCTATCGTTTCTCTATTCCAAGGATTAAGCGTTCTTAGCCCTGCACTATAAGGATTTAGTGCAGCAACAGATGTGAACAGCCTCTTTGGATCAATGTATCCGTGAGGCATCACAAAGTTAAACTGCTTTGTCAAATACTATAGTTCCAAGACTGATGCAGCCCAACCTGTCCTTAGCTTGACGGCATTTATCGGCCTGTCACCAATGTTATGCAGTTCCTCTCACCAGAAACGTCCTCGTTGCTACGCTCCAGGCGACTATGCACCTGTGTTTCACCTGCCATTGTGGAGACATCTTTACATGGGTCCTGGACATGTTCTCCATGCACCGGTTTGGCAAGTGTGACTGTGGGCTGGTTGTTTGAACTTGTGCCAACTGTAGAGCCACTATCTTGAATTTGCCTCATTCAGGGAGTGCAGAGATGGATAGAGGGGTTTTATACCGGCTTCCCCTAATTGTTTTTCCAACTTTCCCTAGGGCATCGAAATATATGCCAGAGGGGGAATGGCTCGGAGTGGATTTGTGTTTTGCTGAATGGCACTGCCCAAGGACAAGATTACCCAACTCTTCCCTCTCCTGCTTACTCGGGTTCCTTTTTATGCAATGTAAAGCCAGAGCTCAACTTAATTTTCCATCTTGCCTAATGTTACCACAGTTTTTGTACTTTGGATCTGAAACCACAGTGGGAATTTGGCAAAGTCTGGTGTCGGCACAGCTTTGTACTCTGTTCCCCAGGATCTCGATTCACAATCAGTGGAAGGCTCTGAAATGCCTCCTATTGAGAAGGTTAATGTGCAATTAGAGCATGCTTCCTCCTCGCCTTGCATCCTTCTGGAGCAGATGGCTCACCATTTCCTGGACTGCCGAGCCGGGCGCGGGTTAGCGCGGGCTCCTGGGAAACCGATTGGGCTTCAATCTTGTTAGGCCGCAGAATGAAAACTAATCAGAATACCGGCTGATATCATTTCAGCACTGCAAACAATTATTTATTAGCAAACAATTGATCCCAGAAGGGCAGCTTGTGGGAACCTGTAATAGCGCTGAGCGAAGACAGAGCAGGCTGTGGTTTCGGAAAATAATTGCCAGCTAATTGCCCTGTATTTAGGCAGGCAGCTACTTGGACCTGTTTCTATCTATAAATTAATTTTTGCAGCATTAACCATGTTTCTTGGCATGTGCATGCTCCCTGGTGCCCTTGGAAATGTTCAGCTTTTGTTCGCTATCTGTTGGCCTGCTAGAGAATCTTAAGTTGTGTGTATTTGTATTTTCACTTTGATTATGGGAGGGCACAGAAGATATTTTTTTGCAAACCATCTTGCCCAGCATTAAGTCCACATTCTGATGCCAACCTTTTTCCTTCTGTTGTAAACCCTTTGTCCACCCTGTGACTGGAATGGTTTCTCTCCAAAGGTGATGGTGTAGATAGCCACGTGTAATTCTAATGTCGCTCCTCAAGTGAGGTTTGGTCTGCAGTTTTCAAAAAAGAGGTTAATTGACCTCGACCTCTTTCTGGGACAGACAGTTGGCACTGTAAAACTCAACTGAGATGAATACATTACGAAGCCTTAATTTGGATGATATGTCATAGAGCATCAGTGTGTGTTAGTATGCCTGCCCAAAGACTGATGGTAGACTGTTTGATGCAGCTCTCCAGGCTTCTGTGCCCTTTGCTAGTGGTGAACCATGAGGATATTTGCAGGTACTACTACCTATCTACTAAATGAAGCAATTTCAACGTAATGGTTCTTTCACATTTTAAAGCATCAGTATTGTAACGATTCGGATGTTAAGCCTTTCATATGTTTATGCCTTCTTTCTTTCTAATTGTTCACTCTGTATTCTGCAGGAGTGTTTCTGTTGTGCACGTTTTCATTCAGGGTTTGTAAATAGTTGGAACAGCTCTGCTTATTTTCACCATCAGCACCCGCGATTTTATACTGTACAGATGTAGATAAATAAACCTTCTGTTTGTATATTGTACCTTTTTTCTAAAATACAGTTATGCTCGATAACTCGATTATGTTACTGAAAAAATGCAGTCATCAGCTTAGCTCTGGTATCTGTTTCTTTGTTGTCCTGGTACTCCCCCATTTACTGATCTGCCCACACCAGGGGCAGCCAGTCACACTTATGCTCTGCAAGAACACAAGCCTGTTGGGGAGGCAGAAGAGGAAGTGCTTATGCACAGCAGCTCCTCCTCCCCTCTCTTTTTTTTATCTGCCCATCCAAACCCTGTCTTCATGCTAGTCCTCTTTTTCCACACATGCCGGTTAGCGCATTTTCTGCGAACCATCCATCTGGACCTGTTTTATATCTTTGTGGATCTATTGGCCTTCTTTTTGTTATTCTTCTCCTGCTCTTGTGCATTTATTTCTCCCCTAAAAGAGTAGCATTTTTTGACACTAACTCATGCAGGTGGGCTTCTGCCCCCAGAGTCTTTCAAAATGGTCACACCGGCGCATATCCTATCTGCTCTGCAGGTGGAGGACTGGCTCTGCGCTGTGGATCTGAAGGACGCGTATTTCCATATTCAGATCTGGCCGCCACATCGACGGTTTCTCCGGTTTGTGGCAGGGGAGGCTCACTACCAGTTTCGTGTCCTCCCTTTTGGACTCAGCACAGCTCCCCGCACCTTTTCCAAGGTGGTGGAGGTGGTGGGAAACCTCCTCAGAAGGGAGGGTATCCACATTTACCAGTACCTAGACGACTGGCTCCTGCGGGCTTCGTCTCCGACCAAAGTCCAGCAGGATCTGAACAGGTTACTGAGGCTGCTGCTAGACCTGGGCATCTCGATCAACGAGAAAAAGTCCACGCTGTGTCCAGTCCAGTCTCTGCATTTTTTGGGTGCAGTCTGGGACACACGGCAGGGGAAAGTGTTCCCTCCACCGGAAAGGGTGCTGAAAATCAGAGACATTTGTCAGCGCTTTCTGAGGAGCAAGGCGTTGCCGGCTCTGTGGTTCCAGAGGCTGCTGGGATACATGGCTTCCTGCATCCTTCTGGTTCCTTTTGCTCGGCTCCACATGCGCAGGCTACAGCTACAGCTTGCTGCGCAGTGGGACCAGGAGACCATGCCCCAGTCACACCTGGTACTTGTACCAGAGGTTCTACACCAGGATCTCCACTGGTGGTCGCAGGAGGGGAACCTTCTGCAGGGTGCTCCGTTTCATGGCCCGGATCCAGACTGTGCCATGACAACAGACTCCTCGGACTTCGGCTGGGGGGCAGCCATGGGTCGGTCCTTTGCAGATCCACACCCTGTGGTTTGCCCAGGACAGGAAATGTCACATCGATGTCCTGGAGCTGAAGACAGTCTTGCTGGCCTTGAAAGCCTTCTTCCCCTCCGTAGAGGGCAAGACGGTTCTGGTGCATACAGACAATACCACGGCTATGCACTACCTGAACAATCGGGGAGGCACCCGCTCCACGTCTCTTTGCATGTTGGCAATTTCTATTTGGGAGTGGGAGAGGCAAAACTGTATTAATTTGCTTGCTGTTCACATTCCGGGAGTGGAGAACGTGACAGCGGACAGACAGCCACAGGTCCTCTGCGGCTCATGACTGGGTGATCCACCAGGAGGTTCTGGATTGGACTTTTCAACTACTGGGTCACGCTTGGGTCGACCTGTTTGCCACTCAGTCGAACAAGAAGTGCCCCAGCTACGCATTGTGGATGGGGAGAGGGAAGGCTTTTTGGTTCAACAACCCTTCAGACCCGCACGCACAGTCTCTATCAGTCATTAGCGACCTAGGTTTCCTTGTAAACTCCTTTGGCCCTACACATCGTGAAGGGAACGCTCTTGATTGGCTGTGCACCCTCAACTTACCTATTGAGAACATTTACACCTTACCATGCGCCTGGTCGGATCATTTTGTCATACATGGAGAGATCCCGGGCCAAGTCCCTACAGTCAAAACCCCCAAAACCTCATTATTATGTCACAAATTCTCCAATATCAATAATGTAACTATTACACCACTGGTTGTTTCTATTGCTGATTCTCTAGCCAGGGCTAACACTGCTGACGAACTAGCGTCGATATACACTAATTTGATTACTAAATCAGTAGACTCCCTGGCACCACAAAAGAGACGGCATGCCCCCCCGTGAGAAAAAAACCCTTGAGCCTATCACCTGCCACTATTAAACTAAGAACAAACGCTTCCTTAGCCCATCGTTTGTGGCAAAGAACAAAAAACCCCGAAGACAAAGTAGCCTATACAATGGCTGCCAAACTGTATAAAGAGGCAATAATGGATGCCAAAAAGTTTTTCTTTGACAAACGCATAACCGAGGCTAGCTCAGATTCGAGGGAAATATTTAAAATCTTACGAGAGGTTGAAAACCCTGATTTCAAACCCCCAGATTCTACCATCAGAGATAAGAGTTGGTGTACTCTGATCCAGAACGCACTTATGGATAAAGTTGATAAACTGAAAAAGGTGATTAAACTCAGGCAGAGTAGTTTACTATCTATTATAAATGAACCACCACTCACCCCCCGAACCGCCCCCCACTCCCCCCCCACGATCGCACCCTTCTGTTTTACTGAGGTAACGGAGGCCGAGATGATAAATATCATCACAGCTCTCAAACCTACCTCCTGCAAAGGAGACATATGTCCTGTTGCTATCGTAAAGGAATGTGCTCCTTCTCTGGTACCCCTTATCACCAAATTTGTCAATACATCTTTTGCTACGAATTCAGTTCCCTGCTGCATCAAGCAGTCCTGGATATCTCCACTTCTTAAAAAACCATCACTTGACCCATCAATAGCAACCAACTATAGGCCCATAACTAACGTGCCATTCCTTATGAAAATCCTGGACAAGGTGGCCTACCTCCAGATACAGCGTTATATCCATGCCAATAATCTGTTGAGTACCCGTCAATCTGGCTTCCGAGAGGGTCATGGCACTGAGTCCGCACTTCTTGACCTCAAGTCCAGGCTCCACCAAATTGTGGACAGAGGCGGATTGGGGCTTCTCATGCTGCTAGACCTCTCGGCGGCCTTTGACCTGGTCGATCACAACATACTGATCACGAGACTGCAGACCTCATTCAATTTCTCTAGTGATGCAGCTGACTGGGTTCACTCATTCCTCAGCGATCGCACTGCCAGGGTCTTCTGACAAGATGCCGCTGCGGATCCAGTAAAACTTGCATGTGGCGTTCCGCAGGGTGCATGCATGTCGCCCATGCTATATAATATCTTCACACGTCCACTTTTTGACGTGTTGGATCGTCAGAATATCCTATATACAAACTACGCTGACGATACACAGGTGGTCTTGCATATGACTGGGGACTATAACATTGATACAGCCACTATTAATGAAGTCTTCACAGTAATTCAAGACTGGATGGCCCGAAATGATCTTGCGTTAAATGATTCCAAGATGGAGCTGTTGCTGGTCGGATCTCATTATAGACTTTGGAACCTCCCTTCCAGCTACGAAAAATTTCTGATATCTGATTGCTCCATCCCAGTCCTGGATAAGGTTAAAACGTTAGGGGTCTTCTTTGACGCCTCATTAACCATGAAGGTCCATGTCAATTACCTCTCCTCTTCAGCAGCCTATTATGTAAGACTCTTCTACCAGATTCGACCATTTCTCTCTAATCCTGTCTGCGCCACAGTAGCTAGAGCCATAATCGGTGCTAAAATCGATTATTGTGGCAGCTTATTAGGTGGTACCAGCAAATACAATATTGACAAACTACAGCTCCTCCAAAACTGCGCTGTCCGTGCTGTAGTAGGTCTCAAAAAGTTTGACCATGTTTCAGATGCTCGTAGAGAACTTCACTGGTTGCCAGTCAAGGCACGCATACAATTCAGGATCCTTATGCTGACACATAAGACCTTATTCGGAAAAAGCGCACAGTACCTGAAAGACAGACTTAACTTTCGTCCGGAACCCCAGACCCTGAGGTCCAATAACTCCAATCTTCTCTTGGTACCAAGATTTAAGCTCAAAACAGGAGGAGGCTTAGCCTTTGATTGCATTGCTCCTGTGCTATGGAATGCCATTCCTCCAGATATTAGATCAGAAAGGAACCTTGCTAAGTTCAAGAAACTCCTCAAGACCGTTTTGTTTGCATAACCCGACTGCCGTTGCTTGACCCGTTCCCTGGCCTGTCTCGTCTTGATTGTGCGCCCTGATGCCTGCGGGTTTGCTGGCGCGGTACAAATATAAGATACGATAAGGACTCCTTGGGAAATGCCTTCCTCATCCCGTGGGATCACCTGTTCGGGTATGTATTGCCTCCCCTTCCCATGATCCAGAAAGTTGTCCTCAAATACCGCAAGTCGCGAGGGTCCGCCCTGATTCTGATCGACCCCCTACTGGCCGAACAGAGTTTGGTTCTCGGACCTCTTGTCGCTCTCGAGCTCCTTGGCCCTGCTTCTGCCGGAGCGGCACGACCTCTTGAGTCAGCAGAACAGGTTGGTTCTCCACCCCTCCCCACAGTTGCTCAGCTTAGCAGCCTGGAACCTGAGGACTTTTCTTTAGCCCAATTCAGCCTGTCAGATGGCAACATGCGTGTCATTAGGGCTGCACGCAGGGATTCCACTCACTCGCAGTACAGGAGTAAATGGCTGCGTTTTTGCCATTGGGCTTTAGCATGGGAGGTCAATCCTTTGACTTGCACTCTGGACCCCGTGCTGTTCTTCATCTTTTCCTTGGCAGAGTCGGGGATAAGGACTGCTTCCTGCCATACTTATCTGGCAGCCATTAGAGCTTACAAGAGCATGGAAGCTTCCTCCTTTTTGCTCCAGAATGCGGTTGTAAGACGGCACTTTAATGGTCTTAACCTGTTCCCTTCAGTAAGGGCTCCCGCCCCTGTTTGGGATTTGAATGTTGTACTCTCCAGTCTGGCTCACAAACCTTTTGAGCCCCTGGCTACCTGTGACCTTTCCCTGTTGACTTGGAAGGTGGTTTTTCTGGTCGCCATTACTTCTGCTAGGCGTATCAGCGAACTT
>JAVSBX010000110.1:5820-22550 GCA_033119125.1 Desmognathus anicetus
TGTGCACAAATACCTGCCTGAACCAGCGGCACGCGTAGCGGCTTGGCGTGCAGAGTGGGGGGACGAGTGAAATCGTCTGCAGCTTGAAAGTCTCCTGATAACATTACCTGCGCCTGTAAACTCACCTCAAGTGACTCACCATCTCTCTCGTAAGAGGAGCGGTCATCTGGCGACCGCTCGTCCAGCACGCTCTGTGCTGTGGTAGCGCAAGTAACTACAAGGACCAGCATCCTTCAGGGGGTGAATCTCTCCCCACGACCAGCGGCCCCGCTCCAGATTTTCCAACACAGCCTTGTCAGCGTTGTCTGTGCACAAATACCTGCCTGAACCAGCGGCACGCGTAGCGGCTTGGCGTGCAGAGTGGGGGGACGAGTGAAATCGTCGGCAATCGTCCGCAAGTCGGCCGGCAAAGGAGGCTTGACAGGTACGTTTTAATTTAAACCGCACTTGCTGTAAATACTTAAGATGCCGCTCACACGACAAACCCTGAAAGCCAAAAATGACCTACTGAAAAATAAAAGTAGCACTCCCCTGTCCTCGCAAAAATCAATGGAGGCTTATACTACCAAGAGTTTGAAAGAGCCCTCAAAGAATATTACCAACACTAAAGATATGTCCGGCACTCAGCAAGCAGCAGCGCACAGCATTTCCACCCCGGGCACAGTTAAAGAAGTACATGCGGAAATTAACATGCTGTCATTTCCTGTGGATTTTAATAACTCAATCCAGGAAATTTTGAACTCGAGCTCCTCGGGCCAAAATGAAATGGTGCAAGTCTCTTACCTACCGTCACAAGTGGACCTATCTGTAAATTGCAGCCTAATTGAAAATGAAGTTGTGAATTTAGAGGATTCCATTATAGATGGGCAAAATAACGAAGGGACCCCTAAAGAAATTGAGACGATGGCGCCTGTATCGTCACCTCAATCGACCATGAAATCTCAAACTAAGGCATTTGAAACTATGGCACATGCATTAAACATCATGACTGATATTATGACGGCACAGAAGGACACAATTGAACAACTCAAGGCAAGAATTGATGACAATCAAACAGCTACAAATAAAAATTTTGCCCAAATCAGATCGCTGGTAATAAATAATGCAAAGAAAACTGATGACGTGGGCACCCAAGTGATAGAACTGCAAAAATTACAGAAAACAGACCATTCATTGATCTGCCAATCTCTAAAGGAAACACAGAAGATAGTCAAAACCATCTCTACGGTCGAAAATAAGATGCTCGCCCTTCTAAAAGAAATCCAACACAAACCGGCGGCTCTTGCTGCCCCGCCTAAGATCATCCATACTCCACTGAATCCTTTGGCGGTGGCATATTATCCGGACAAAACTCAGTCCCCTGAGCTTTCTACATCTAACCAACAACGGATCAAAAAATCACGCACAAGTATCACAGCACCAACTGTATTTGCAAATAATGTGCTTGATTTCCGCCCTCTATTCTGTGAAGAGGACGGATATTTAAAAAAATCTTTTAACATTTTTGCGCTCATGTCTTTCTGTAGTCTTCACCCTAATTTGCGTAACATCGATGAAAATGACCTTGGGAAATTTAGATTTATCCCACTAGAGAATGCCCAGTGTATTACGCGAATCTATTTTTCGAACCGACTGGCCCACGACCTACTTTGGGAACATTGGCAATTTTTTCTTGCAAGAGGCATTGAGGTTACTCGTGTACCTGCGAGCTCCCTAGTAAAGGAGGACATCAAGCCATGTGCAGATTCTACGCCTTCGCCTAAAAATACAGTTACACAAACATCTTTACGTAAGCGTAGATCTAGTTCCACTTCTAATGCCTCAGAAAATAAAAAAAGCAAACTGGGCACAAGGAGAATGGCGGAATCTTACACAGACAACGAAAGAGTGAAATTTCTGACTCAAGCTTTCTAGAAGAGCTATCGGACATTGAGACGGCACTTTAACCCCTACGATATCAGTCACAAAGCATGCCACCTCTACACCATTTGTCCTAAAGGGGGTTTCCTGGAATGCCGCAGGCTTCTCTAATGTTTTGGATAATGAATGTTGGTCAAATTTGAAACATTTGGACTTTATTTTTATTCAAGAATCCTGGCTGCTTATGCCATGTGCGGTGGATGGCTTTCACTCAATCTTCCAAAATGCTACCCCTGCGAAGATGGGGCACAATGCCGGCGGGGTCGGGATATTGCTAAATGTTACTCAACCCTGGTCAATTACCAAAATTTGGCCAGATACTCCCGGAATATTGGCTGTCAGAGTTAAAATTGAGGGTGTGTCCTTTGGTCATAGTGATCATGTTATTATGGTAAATGTTTATTTTAGACCTTGTTTTTTAAATGCATTAGAAGATTACAAGATAATAAAAGTTTTTGATCTTTTTTTTAAAACAGCTAAATGATGAGTATACTAGTGATATGATAATCTGTGCAGGGGATTTCAATTTGCATTTAGGTTACCCTCACATTTTTGAGAATTGGGAAAAAGAACATGGTATAGAGATTAATTGGGTATCTGAAACATCTTATGCTCCACCAAAAATGTCTATTCCCTCGAAGAGAATGACTGACTCAATTTTAATAAATAATCTATGTATAATGAATGGCAGATTCTTAGAATCAAGCCTTGAATCCCCAACCTTTCATAGAGGGAAACAGCAATCCGTGATCGATTATGTCTTAGTCACTATGCAGCACTCCATGATGGTGCAAAATGTATGCTATCATTGGGCCCCTAGAAGCGATCATGCGCAGCTTGTTATCTCATTAAAAATTTCAAGCGTGAATAGGAAAAGAGGTAACAAACTCTTAGGCCCTGAGATTATAATAAAGAATAGAACCAGAATTCGATTAAGTCCCACAGAAATATATAATGTAGAAAGAACGTTAATCACTTTAACAGAAAGGAATTGTTTACTAAATTCCGACCCTATAACGTTGTATGACAGTTATATGAAATTTGCTCGCCAGAGTCTTGAAGGCCCGGCTAAGCCAAGGCCTTCCGCAACGATAACCATTTTGAATACAACTCCCTGGTTCGACGAGGAGTGTAAGAGAATGAGAAGAAAGCTATGGCGCTTATCCTCGAATAGAACTCAAGTTATAAACGCTAGCTTAACTGATTTTAAGCATCAATATAAAAAGTTAATAAAGAATAAAAAGAGGGATGCTGCTCTAGCTAATGCTGACCATCTTACTAATAAGCTGCTAGAAGGAGATCTGAAAATATTTTGGAGGTCTATGAACGATTTATTAAAAGATAATCGATCCCCTATTCTACAAGCCAATATCACAGAAGATATTTGGGCTAACTATATAAATATTTTATATAACAAGCCATCTAAAGCAAAGATCGATCTTTCTATTAAAAAGGCTGTGATACCGACAAATATTACAAAGATACAAATTGCTACTATCATTGGTAATCTCAACCCTTCTAAAGCGCCTGGTCCGGACGGAATTCCACCTTGCTGTTACCAAATTTAATATCATGGCATGGGCGGCGCTACTCCAGCCCATAATAAATTACAGCTTAGACTCATACCTAATTCCGGACTCATGGAGAGGATCAACAATGATCCCAATTTTTAAGAAAGGAGATCCTGCAGACCCCCAAAATTATAGATTGCTGGCTATCCTTGACACTCCTGGAAAAATCTTGGCTACCATTTTACTTGAAAAATTGACTAACTGGTGTGTTATTAACAACATAATCCCGGAATCCCAATCCGGTTTTCGAAAAAATCACGGAACGGTTGACAATATTCTTATAATGACCACTTTGATCGAAAAATATGTAAAAGTAAAAGGTTACCCTCTTTATGCGGGGTTTATCGATTTCGAAAAGGCTTTCGATTCGATACCCTGAGAGAGGCTATGGGTGAAACTTTTAAAGCTCGGTGCAGACAGAACTCTAGTTAAAATCATTGCCTCCCTTTACACAGAGACCTGGGTGCGAATTAGATTCGGCCCCAATAACGAACTTTCAAGGAAAATTAATACATCATCAGGCCTAAAACAAGGATGCTTACTGGCACCCCTATTGTTCAATATTTATATTGCGGACATGCCGGATTTTCTGAAAAATGAAGATTCAGTACCTCCCAAAATCAAAGATCGTGAAGTCGACGTCCTAACCTACGCCGACGACACGATATTGCTGAATCTGACAAAAAAAGGACTGATGAGCCTATTTTTGAGACTAAGAGACTATTGTTTGGAAAACAGTCTCAGGATAAATTATCGGAAATCTAAAATCATGGGCTTTGGTCAAAAAAGCACCCCAATAATCTTCTCCTGCTCGGACGGCACCTGCGAGTTTGTTATGCAATTCCCTTATCTAGGCTATAATTTAGCAGCTAATGGTGAGGGCTCGGTGCATATAGACAAACTGAATACGAAGAGCAAGGCATTAGTTAATACCCTGAGTAAGTTTAGAAGCTCTATAGTAATAGGTGATATCAGACCTATAGTGGAGGTATACAAAGTTAAATGGCAACCGTTGATATTGTATGCAGTGGAGGTCTGGGCACCCACGTCTACCAGAATATTAAAAATGATGGACGCCTATTTCTGGAAATCGCTTCTTCAACTCCCCCAATGTACTCCAGTAGAGGCACTCTTCTTAGAATTAAACATTACCTCATTAATGGCCAAAGCAGATTCTAGATTCTTAAATTACTTCTGCAAAACCATTGAGGGACGGGGTTCAACTTTAACGAAACTATGCATGGAAGAAATGCTAGTTAGTAACCATGAATATAAATATATAAAACACCTTAAACTACTCAGCCAGGACTTGAACGTCAATACTATGAATGTATGTTTACAGGAAGTGTTTATGAATATACCTGATATGAAAAACCGCATTGAAATTGCACATTTTTCTAAACACGTAACTCATTGTTCAATGCTGCCTTCGCTTAGACTGTATTGCTTAAGTAAAATACATGCTAGATGTGAGAAGTACCTTACGGATGGAACATCATGGATAGTATCACGAATATTTTTAAAATTTAGATTAAACATTTTACCTGCTAGGATAGCTGAAAAGGCAAGTCAGAAAAAACTTTGCGAAAGATGTGTAGTGTCGGAAGACACTGTCGCCCATGCGTGCACAGAATGTGGGATGACGCTGGAGATTCGCAAAAGGTGGCTGTCGAAATACTCTGTATTGAATGATTGCACAGATATGTTATTAATGTTAAATGAAGATAACTTTGATGACATAATTAGAATTTATATTGCTTTAAAATCAATCTGTGCTTTGAAAAAATGGAATTTTTGGTGATGATGATGTGTTACTGTTTTTATGTCTTGTTATGGCTGTAAAGGCTAAATAAAGACTATTTGTTTAAAAAAAAAAAAAATGCGCTTATTTGGCACGTTTATTTGGGTATAAAAACTACGTTACAGATAATAACCATTAGACAGACTACACAATAGCAGCAATCATTGGGGGAATAAAGAAGCTCAGGGTACTTTTGGGGATCAGGGCATTCGTTAGATTTCAGTCACTATTATTTGCTTAGGTCTCGCAGAGGAAGAAGAATTATCTGCTTGTCTCACCCCCCTAGTGGGGCATGTGTGTGTGTGTGTGTGTGTGTGTGTGTGTGTGTGTGTCGTAACTCACCTAGGTGTCTCTTAGTCAGGATTCGGTGAGGGCACCAAGATGGGGCGCCCTCGGTCACCCGCACAGCGTGCAGGTGAAGGCTGTCAGTCAGGCCGGGGCTGTCAGGCCTATTTCAGACCTTTTCTGAATAAACCTGATGTATTCTGACCTAAAAACAAAACAAACATCATGTGGAAAAATCTCTATTTGAACACAAGACAAACGCCATTTTGAATAAAATGTCCGTGCACATTTTCTCTCCATTGAAGCCACACAGATCTGAATGCAATGCTAACTGCGAGAAGGTGGGGGTGAGGAGCGCTGCTTTAACCAACTAACACTAACTTGAGAAGCATTCATTTCTGTGAGGGCCCAGTGCTCATGAGAAATACACACTGCGTTTGTCAAAACAATGTTTGCAACACTAAAATAAGGTGACGCACGTGAAAAACCTGCGCCACAGAACGAAAAATGACCTCGCTTCCAAGAGAGAAAGCGAAGATTAGTTATGATACCTATTTTCTGAGCTGAGCTAATGGCAGGAGAGAATAGGGAAACCAGAAATAAGCGAGGTGATAACAGCTCCCCAGGGAACATTTGTCCCAGCACCCAAGTTTTGGCCTGGGCAAAACGCCATGCAGCCCGGTTGTTGCAAAATCACCAGAAAAAGTATAAGACGTTCTCTGAGCCCTTACGGCGGGAGCGATGATTCGAGAGCCAAACGAATGACTGATGGACAGACAGACACCAGCGTCCCTCCTGAGCTGACTGACCGGTGATCTGAGAAACAGATGAACTCCAAGCGATGCTTGAGAGAGAGAACGGTACTGGCGAGACCGAGCCCCAGGGCAACTCTGAAAATTCACTCTTGACACGCCTGTCAACGAGTGAAAAGACAAATGCCCGGTACAATACTCCTCTAAAAAGTATTGTTACCAGAGAGTGAAACACGGCTGTGTTTCTGCAAAATCTCCATTTCAGAGTCTGGCTTACTGTGGGTCTCGCTGGTGCCCGCTACCAATCCGACTGAGAAGCCGATCCGACCGAGGCCGGGCGGGTTGCTAACCCAGCTGGGGCTGAAATTCACACCTGCACTCCTGCAGGTGATCCTGAGAGCTTCCGTGCTGCGGCAGCTTTCCCGAGCAACAGACAACGAAACACTAGGGTGAGTTACTTACACGCCAACCCACGCAGACACACAAAGGCGCATGCTGAGTGGCGTGACACGTGACAATAATTCTTCCTATGAGCAAGATTTATACTCATATTCTACCGTAGCGAGTACTTTACTTTACTTTACTTTAATGAGTGTATTAACGTGCCACACGCCCATAGGCCTCAGGGCACACAATACCAACTATACCAACTATACTATACCAACTCTTAGCAAAACATATACCAAACATTAGCGAGACACATACCGATCTCGGAGTAGCGAAATTGCAACAGGGACAAATGCAGAAACATCCCTGAGAGAAACTATAATCCCTAATATAGCTGATAGACGTGTATATAACTATTTTTACATATATAAGTGTTTTTACATTATTTCTGTAACGTAGTTTTATACCAAAATAAACGTGCCGATGAAGAGCACATACTTTTCTAACTAGAAGCCTCTTGGTCTTTACTGCCTATTTGTCTATTGCCTACGTTGTGTATAGTTTGTGTGAGCTGCGAGCAGAATGAGCCAATACTACGGACAATAAGTCTGACAGGGCCCAGCGACCCGGTTTGGCTCAGCGAGTCTCGGCTACTCGCCCGGATCTGGTCTGGGTTGGATTGGCTTCTCGGACTCTGGGACAGACAGACGGGACCACAGTAAGCCTTCTGGAATATCAGATCATGGGGAAGCACCGCCGTGCATCCGTCTGATTGGCCTGATACTGCCTTTGGGGTATCAGCCAAGGTATTACGTCTCACCTCCTGACAGATATGTCAGAAGAGAGTCTCCAGGCTACCTGTGGCTTAGTCCCGCCCCTCTCCATGCAATCACCTCTCCCACGAGCAGCGCTCTGGGATCATGGGTCGCAGCAGGATGAATAGCCCCCTCCGTTGGGAGGTCGGCATTCTTATGGTTTCGGACGATTTTTGCAACATTCGTGCCGCAGGGCAGAGTGCCCAGGCTAAGGCAAGAGATACAAGCCCGTCTTTTCCCTGGGAAAACGCAGTCCCCGCGTTTTTCGGATTCTGCTCTGTCTGCCAAAATGTTTGTGTGTGACTCCCGGTCACTGGCAACCTAATCTTCGTATTTCTCGCTGGGAAACGAGGGTCAGGGCCAGTGCAACGAGTAGCATTTTCTGTGTGTAACTTTTCGGGTAACAATTTCTGCTTGGCATAGCAAAGCTGGTTCTCATGATCACTGTGGCCACTGCGTGAATGCTCATCAGGTTATGGGTTAGGAATTAGAGAGCACGCTTCCCCCCCTTTTTCGCTTACGCAGTTAGTAATGCAGAGCATTCAGTACAGTGTGGCTGACAGGGACATGAGCCGAGAAATAAATCCAAAATGGCGTTTGTGTTGTTTGCAGGTCAGAATAGGCCTGACAGCTCCCCCCTTTGGCACCCGAGTAACCTAGTTTCTGCGGGTGACAAGAAGAGAGAGAGAAAAAAATATAGAAGAAAAATAATTTTTTTTTCCAAAATACTAGGCCTGGCTCGCCTTGTGTGTCCCCCTTTTGGACTATGCGGGGTGGCCTGGCCTGCAGAGTCAGATCACGGCGAGCTGTTCGTCACGTTGTCTCTTTTCTCGTTTCATAGCATGTAGGACGTAAGAGTTATGAATTATGATGAGAACAGTAAGGGATAGAACCCACAGAGTTAGGGCAGAACTCCACAGAATAATTGACAGTCTTGGCATGGAGTCTTGGACGCTGAATAGGGAAGTGTCTTTGTGTGAAGCTTTTAAGTCGGAAATCGAAATGTTATTGTGTTTTATTAATAGTTGAAGTGAATGGGATGGCTTTTTATCTAGGAGAAAATCCAAGTCAGTGTGGGTGGGGATGGAAATAGGTTTTAAGGTATTGATAAGTTCCTTAGTGCCCTCAAGTTCAACGTTTGAAACATAGAAGAGTGTTTCTGACCCAATTGTCACGATTACATCTTTGGGAACTATGGTCGTGAATGTGTAGTAGGGAATCGGTTTTACCACAAAAGTGCCATGTCTGGTGTAGGTAATTGTCATGTTTGGAGCGTTAGTGCTCACCAGCCACCGGTCGTGAACTAAGGTGGCTTCTGTAAGAATGTCAGTGTGGGAGCTGGCTGCTGCTGTATAATTGTCTTCTCGGCTTGTGACAGGATATCCCTGATTGTATCCATAGTTCTATCAACATGCCTGTCGTACCACAATAGTATTTCAACATCAGAAACAGTAGTGAGAGACACGAATTTTTCTAACACAGTTTCTATATCAAGATTGACATAAACAAGTTGGTTAATTATACGGTGCTCGGTCATCAGAATACTCGGAATCTCCTGCGTGATGATACCCGTGCTAGGTCCACGTGATAACGCAATTTGTGACCGTTGTGCATGGGACAGGTCGGTTGGAAGTACGAGTAGTAGAAGTAAAAATATTCTATTCCAGTTGGAGTGACGAAAGGAAGTCGGGGATGGAGTCTGGCGACCATAAATCTTAGTGGTTCGCTGCAGGAACATCGCTGTGGCATAAAGAAATTAACCAAATCTAGAGGTATAGAAAAGAACAAACGTTAATATCACATAAAGGTATGACATCCTATTTCTGTGTTTCTACTGCTTTGAGCTGAAATTGAGGATGTGCAGTTTTAAGTTGGTTGATATGGGCCCAACGTTCATCGTCTGAGGTGTTTTTGCAAAGTTTTATTTTATACACCACAGGTGACAATTTGTCCACGATGACGTATGGACCTTTCCACATTGGTAGAAATTTAGAATGTTTGGCTTTATTTTTCAGATAGTTGTAGAAGTACACTTTTTCTTGAATTTCAAATTCTTTTTTAGTAGTGTTAAGATTGTAATGGGTATGGCTAGCTTCCACTGCTTTTTCCAGATGCTGTTGCGCAAAGGCAAAAGCGAATTGCAAGTGCTTTCTCAAGCCATCCACATATTCATGTGTGGAGACAGCTCCCACCAGTACTTGTTCATTAGTTTTGTACAAAAGGTGCATCGGAACGGTCATTTTTCTTCCATGGAGGAGCTCAAAAGGACTGAAACCAGTTACACTTGAAGGTGTGGCACCTATTGCCATTAATACTAGTGGCAGTTTTAAATCCCAATCTTTGCCAGTGTCATTTACATATTTCTTCAAAATTGATACAATTGTTTGATTGGTGCGTTCCACTGTGCCACTGCTGGCAGGGTGGTAGGCAATGTGTAATTGTCGTTTGACACCTAGAATTTGCCACGTTTTTGTCATGATATCGGCAGTAAAAGAACTACCTTTATCGCTCGAGATTCGTTGTGGCAGCCCGTGACGACAGAATACATGATTAATCAGTAATAGTGCTGCAGTGTCAGCTTTGCAATTCGGAGCGGGGATGCATTCAACCCATTTGGTAAATAAACAAATTACTGTCAACATGTATTGATTGCCATGATTAGATTTTGTTACGGGACCAATAAAGTCTATTTGGTTATCTGACCAAGGGAATGTGAGTCCTCTCTTTCTTAAAGGAGCCCTGTGTGATGGCGCACTTGGTTGAACTTTTTTTTTTTTTTTTTTTTTGAAATTGTTTAATGTGCGCACGCCCTGGGGCCTCAGCACACAGACCAGTACAACTACACAGTAGGGATCAACAGCATCTAGTCATAACGGAAAAACATAGTCAGACGGTCAATGTATCCCACTCAACTTGAGCACATCTAAGGCAGCCGACGCAATAGATCTCTACATCTTGCACCATATGCGGCCAATATGCAACTTCTTTTAATATTTCTAATGTGACCTTGGGACCTCTGTGTCCCGATGTTATTTCATCATGTGCATGTTCCATCATGACGCCTCGGAAGGAGAGCGGCACTACCCATTGTACAGGTGATTTGTTCGTTTTTCTTATTAATAATTTTTCATGTAAACTAAAGTTGGCTCGTGCTTTGTGTAGGATTCTCAATTCCTCATTATTATCCAAATCAAGTTGGGTGATAGGATTAATTTCGGGGTTTTCTATAAATTTATAACATTTCCCAATAGTATTGTCAGATATTTGAGCCGTAATTAAATCTTGGTCGGGGCCATCATGTGACCATGCTGTAATCAGATTTTGGGAGCTGTTAGATCGAGTGATGGCTGCACATGTATTGGGATCTGTATTGACTGTGAGAAGGTGTTCAATGGAGAATAGTGTCCCTTTAAGGGCACCTTCATTTGCCATTTTATCAGCTAAATCATTCCCAGTTTTATCGGAACCAGGGACATTAGAATGTCCCTTGGTTTTCTTCCAATAAATAGACATGTCGTTCTGCAGTACTAGTGCATCGATGGCAATGATCAGGGTGGCATGTTTTAAATCTTTTCCGTTCATGCATTTCATGTCTCGGGATTTCCACCCGGGCAAGAATTCCACGAATGCATTTCTAACATACATAGAATCAGTAACTATTACAAATTCTTTTAAATTATGTGCACATGCAGTCTGGATCGCCAAATATACCGCAGCAAGTTCAGCTACTTGGCTACTCTTGTTACCAATGTTAAAACCTTGAGCCTGCATGGGAAAATCATTCAACCAGACATTTCCAATGCCTGCAATGCGTTCACCCGACTCAGATTTAAAAGAGCATCCATCCACAAATACACAGGGAAGGTCTGCACATTTGTCATCATACACTTTGTGGGGTGAATCAGCAAAAGGTTCTAAGTCGCTTGGTTCAAAGTTTTCACCTTTGCACACATTGGCATCACATTCATGCATATCAGCCAAACCTTGCGCAACCTTATTATTTTTATTTTTGCAATATTTTATTTCAATCGGAAAGCTTTGCATTGATAGCATCCAACTAGTTATTCGTGAACCCGTGACGTTGCCTTCTCTAACTTTGTTACTGTTTAAGAATTGTAATGATTGATGAGCAGTTTCTAAAATTATTTTACTTCCATGGATAAAGGGTTTAAAATGCTGCACTGCCCATACGGCCGCAAACAGTGCCTTTTCACAATCATTGAATTTGATCTCAACTCCTGAGAGTGTCTTACTAGTGTAGGAAATAACTTTAGGGATGTTGTCATCTTTTTGGTATAAAACAGCTGAAAGACATTTGTCAGTATGTCCTACCTCTAAGAAAAATTCTTTCTCTTTATTTGGGTATGCTAAACAAGGCGCTTTCATCAGCCGTTTTTTGAGTGTGTTTACAGCGTCACGGTGTTCATCAGCCCATTCCCATTTACTGTCTTTTTCAATAGTTTCAATAATGGCTGTACAATATCGGAATAATCTTCTATAAATTTGCGACTGTAATTGGCTAAACCCAGGATACTTCGTATGTCTTTTATGCACCGAGGGTCTTTTAGTTTTAGTACTGCTTCAATTTTTCTTTTCTGAATGTTTATTCCCTCGGGTGTTACTTCATGACCTAGGAAATTGACTCTTGTCCGGCACCATTGTGCTTTCTGTAATTGTACTTTGGCACCAGCATCCTTCAACTGCTTTAATACGTGTTTTATTTCAGTCAAATGATGTTGGAATGTTTCACTTTTAATCAGTACATCGTCAATGTAAGTCAAGGTGCCCTGCTCTGGTGCATCGAGCAGAGCTTTTGTAATAAATATATTAAATTCGCTCCCGCTATTGATAAACCCGAACGGGGAACATTGCCAACAATAGGATTTGTCTTTAAATGTGAAAGCGAGTTTGTATTGGTCTTCCTCGGCCACGGGCACTATCCAATACCTGCTGGTCAGATCAAGTGCCGTGAAAATTTTAGCCCCTTTCATCTGTGCTAGACCTTGATCGATATATGGTATGGGCCAGCGAGATTGGTGCACCCTCTTGTTAATTTCGCGGAGGTCCGCGCAAAGACGCCAACTACCGTCCGGTTTAAGAACTGCTAAAATCGGGGTGTTAAATGAGCTGTGAACCTTTCTTATGATTTTCCGTTCTTCCAGATTCTTTATGATTTCCGCTAAGTCCTCTATGGAGGCCATGGGTAACCTATACTGTCTCTGAAACATGGGAGGAAGGCTTGGATCTGTGGGGATTCTCATTACATGTAAATGAGTGCCCCCACAATCGTATGAATCTCTGGAAAACACCTCCTGATGATCAATAAACATCTGTCTCAATGCAGCCCTTTCGGCATCGGTAGTGCAGCCGTCTGCTTTTGCAATTTGATCTTCGATTAGTTTTGTGAACCCGGGGAAGATTTCGGGTGTAGCCAACTCATATTGTTCTTCCAATTGTTGAGTTAAATCTTTCATGGTAGCGTTACAGCAATATTCAATGATAGTCTCTTTGATTGAGAACACGATAGTGTCACCTTCTTGTTTGTGTTGCACCCTGACTTCTTCTGAAGGTAGTTCAGGGTATAATGAATGAATCTGGAACCATCCCTCAGGATGAGAATGCATATTATCCGAGATTAATTGTGATTCTTCATCAACCATATCCCTTGTGGCTCCCAGTATGGTATTAATTAGGTCGACACTAGAATGTGTATCATAAACCGCTAACCCAATTACTGTGCCCTTGGGGATTGTTATCGTCTCTTCGCTTTTATTATCAACCAGTATTTTACAACAATCATTTTGTAAGTTCACCAATGCAGTGTATTTGGAGGATAAACTCCGTGTTTTCCAACCCTCACTGACACTAATGTATGCTTCTTTTGGTTCGGGACATCGCTGCTCCCTTTTCACTTGTAAGTGTAGAGTAGCTTGTCGTGTATACCCTGGGATTTCCACACTTCCAGTGGTGACCATTTCTGTAGCATATGGCAGTATATGGTCACTTTGTGTTGCTAGCTCAGGGTCAGAAAACTCCATAGGTTGTCCACCCAATCGAGACCACAGTTCTCCGTTGATAACGTCGACAAATGCAACTATGCGATGTAAAATATCATTGGCTACACACATTTCATCAGGGCAACCATAAACAATCTGCATGTTGTATTTTAATTTCTTTCCCCCAATGTCAACTTCGATCATTGTTCGACCTAACACGGATTTTTCTGAAGTCCCACTACGGGGGTCCCTGTCATACGGGGTTACACGTATCATATTACCTTGTGCGTGCAACTCCTGTACCATTTTCTCGCTGATGTAGGATCTTTCTGAGGTCAGGTCTAATCTGGCTTTGATAGGATTGGTTTCACCTGCAATATGTATGGGGAAAAACCAGTCGTCTTTGACTTTTTCCATCGGGACCAATACTTTTATTGGGGTAAATTTATTAATTTTGGTTTTACGTCGCCTCTGTTTCTCCGCGGAGAACTTCAGGCAGTCTTCTTCAATCTGGGATTCCCATTTTCTATTGGAATCTAGCAATACTGTGGACTGCCGTTGGCCATGTTGATTTTGTTTGTCAGGACTTTTGGTAATGACTGTAACCTCGGGGTTCTGTGAGTTCCTAAAATATATTTCTATCGAGTCGGTCCGACGTTCTACCACGTGGACACGTGTGTCATCATTCTTGTCTGATTCAGTTTTTCGGAGGGGAATGGGGCACTTTACCTGAGCCCACAATACCCCGTTAAAGTAGTCTATGAGAGGTGATAAACGGCTAAGCAAATCTCCCCCTAAGAGTACGTCGACAGAATCTAAATCCACCACTACCATAGGATGTTTCATACAGTGTTTTCCTAAGTTAATTTCTACTTCGGCTATGCCTTGCATGGGCACTTCTTCACCGTTGACACTGTGCAATTTCCCCATGGGCGTGATGAGTTGAGTGATTTCCTCGTCGGTCCTATCCTTGTTGATAAACCAAAAGATTTTCTTGGAGATGAGGGTAGCCTCGGACCCAGAGTCCACTAAGGCTTCCACATTCCATCTGTTCCCCAATTTAACTTGTGCATAATGTCTATCATTTTCCTCGCGCAGTTCACATACAAAATGTGAATTTTTAATCATCTCCTTTTTCATTACATCGATCACTTTCTGTTGGATTCTTTGGGGTTGGGACAAAGTAGGTTTGTCATTATTTTCCTTGTCTATCGCGGAACAAACCCGCGTTGTCCCTTTGCATGCCTCCTCTTCTTTAAAGGCATTTGACTTTTGGGTTTCATACTTATCGGCGGTTGAAACCACATCGGCTACGTTATATTGAAAATGTCGAAAATATCGCCCGTCTCGCACTTTTTTGTCGAACACTGTTGAAAAAGTTTTGAGTCATTGCCCTGGGCGGGGTACCTCTCGATCGGCGGGCTCACTGGTGCTCACTGCATTTATTCGGGAACTAGGCTCGGTGTTGTTAGTAAGTCGTTTATGAAAGTGTTGGCTCAACTCACTAAGCTGTTCTTCCAAAGCCTGGAGGTGATTAGGTCGCCGTGGGGACTGTGGGCACTCATCCCATCGTTGATATCGATCTCGGTTGTCATAGGAGTTTCGTGGTTCTTGCCATTCGCGGGAATCTCGATTATCGCGCCTGTACTGCCTGTACTCTGGCTTGTCATAAGCCTCTCACCTGGAGTTATCTGGGGTACTCCTATCTCTCCCTCAGGGATTATATTGCTCCCTCTCGCCCCTCTCGGTTCCCCGGGGCCTTTCCCTTTGCCTGTCCCTACCAGCGCGCGCCTCGGCATTGCCTTCTCTGGGTTTGTATACAAAATTGGGAATGGGAATAATCCCTTCGGTACCGAGGGCTGATTGTGCTTTTTGTTTCATTCTCCCTAGCGGGGTCCTCACGTATTTTCCTTTCTGGACTCCTCCTCTGTTCCCTCTCTTTTGGTACCGGTCGGGGTTTATTACCGCCGGTTTCAAAAGGTAACTCTCTTTCTCGGTTAACCTCGCATACCTTGCTAGGTTTCTGTTTGTCTTTCCCTTCGGGATTTTCTTCTGTTCTACTCACATCGTAGATGCTCTTGGCTTGTTTATAAATCCAATCGATGGATCGATCTTCATTATAATCACGCTCCAGCTGGGTGCGTATGTTTTTTGGCAAGCCATAGAAAAACGCATCCTTGAATTGCTTAGTCTCGGTGTCTACCTCTTTCTGCACTTGTGCAAAGGCATTTTTTAACTGTTGTAGGTAATCCCTAGGATGTTGGTTAAACTCGCATTTTAAGTTCAGGGCATGGCGCAGTGCCTCGTGGGCGTTCCTGTGCGGTGAAAAGTGTTTAATCACTTCACTCCGATACTCAGCCCACGTCTCGTAATCCTTGCTGTCAACACTCATGAAAAAGGACTGAGAGTCGGTAGCAAAGGTCCACGAGAGATAAGTCTTCAACTCTAGGTCACTTCTCATGTCCATTGTGAGCATGAGTCGCTGATAAAGGGATAAATGGTCTAATATGGAGCTACCTTTGCAGCTCTTGGAAAACAAAGGCAACATCCCGCGTATTGCTTTTATGGATTTTGCACTACCATTGGGCGGCATCTCTGTCCCTGCCCTTTCATAATGGTGCTGTTCCCTTTTTCTATTTTTGTTCTTGGGTCTACGCACCTCAGTCCATTCGGATTCGGACCTGTCGTCACTATAGGGATAATACCCTTCTCTTTTCTGATCGTCCCGATAGCTATTCCTCCGGGCCTTCGTAACTGCGTTACCTTCTCTACGAGACCCCGCGCTATCCTCTGGATCGGTGGAATCACCCCCCCCGTGTTCTGACAACCTCCATTATCGAGGGACGGCGGCTAACACTTTTGTGGGTCCCGCTCCTTGGCGGGCGGATCTGTAATTCCCTAATCTCTTCTCGGCTTTCTTCGACCTGTCTTTTGAATAAGTCTCGTTCTTTTTCTAGACGAGATATCTTGCTTTCTCTGTGCTCAATGCTCATTTCTCTATCACGGATCGTGTTAGTGGCTCCCCAATAACGATCCTTTGCATCTATTATATCGGCTTTGAGTGACTCTATTTCCTCCTTGGCGTTCATTTTATCAGCTTCTAGTTGCCAAATTTTATCCCTGCAGGAGCCATCACAGTCAAAGCGAGGCTGGGGTTTATCTCTTTTCTGTTCAGCTTCTAAATCTTGTATTCTTTGTTGATA
>JAVSBX010000111.1:0-14525 GCA_033119125.1 Desmognathus anicetus
CAGTCATCTGGCAAGAGAGCCTCCTTGCCTTTTCATTAAGATGCTCACATTTCTCCTCCCCGGGGTTTACTGGTAGTGCTATTCAATAGTCTCGTTTTGTATCTTCAGCTTCCACTCGCTTCATTTGTCGCCTGTGCTTCTTCCGATTGCCGATGTTTGTCTCTTGTTTTTGGTTTTGGTATTGTTAACTTCCAAGGCCAGGGAATACCATCACCTGTCCTGCTCGTGCTGGGAACCTCATCGTTGCAGCTTCTAAACATTTCCTCCGGAAGAAATTTCCTGCCTTCTGAGATTGTGGTAATTGTCCTCGGTTTGTTCTTCCATTCGAAGGATAGTCCAAATGGGAATGTCCATCTATATCTGATCCCCTTTTCGGACAATGTTTTAGTTAACGGTCTCAGATCTGCTCTCCTTTGCAGAGTCAATTGGGCTACATCTTGATATATCATTATTTCTTGCTCCCCGCAGTAAACCTTATCTACGATTCTGGCGGTTCTTAGAATTTTTTCTTTAGCCTGGAAGCTGTAAAACCTCAGAAGGATGTCTCTCGGCCTTTTGTCTTTCCCCGAGAACAACGGACCTACCCTATGCGCTCTCTCTAGTGCCAGATCTTCTTTGCTCAGGTCCGGTTGGAGGTTATGGAGGAAGTCTATAGCCCACTCTTCCATGGCTGGGCCTTCTGTTTTCTCAGGCACTCCTCTGATTCTCAGGTTCCTTCTTCTTTCCCTATTCTCTAAGTCTTCGTACTTATTGAAGAGGTGAGCATTTTGTTTTTTTAATATCTTCGAAATCAACGACTTGTACTTGGCGCGCATCCACCCTTGCCTGCACTGCCGACTCACATGCCAGCATGCGTTCTTCCATTTCTTGCATAGCAGTCTTCATGGAGTCCAATTGGCTTTGGAAATCTTCCCTCATCGCCATTATCTCCTCTTTAATAGTTTTTTGTGTCTCAGCTTGGAAGTCTTTCAACAGGTTGATCAGTTCTGATTTGGTCATGGGTTCTTCTTCCATAATTTTAGATTGTGGCGATGAGTCCTTCCGTTTCCCTGCATGCCAAGCACTTTCCAGTGTTCCTTTGTTTTTGTTGGCTTTGTTTCCCGGTGTTCTTGACATTTTGCTGTGTTGTCTGTCTTGTCTGTTTTCACTGCAGCAAAATTGAGTTTTAAAAGAAAAAAGGTACAGCCAATAGTCTGCCTTTTGCCCCTCCTGAGGTTGTGTCATGGGCCGGTCACGCCCCTCGCACCCGCCTCACCAGCACGATGTACCTCCTCTCCTCTCACTACTAGATGTTAGTTTCTTTTGTATTCCAGTGACGTTCACACCCAATCACTTCTCCATATGCCTCCACTCGTGGCAGAAGAGGGTGGAGGGGGAGAGAGAGGCGCGCTTCCAATCTGTGCGGCTAGATTCTCCTCCGATGTGCCTCAGAAGCAGTCTCACATCTCACTGCAGCCTTTGCAAGGATGCTATATTTGTCTCATTGTGGAATGTGTTTGAACTCTTGGCTGCGTGTGTGGCCAGCGTTCTCATTGCTGTCCAGGAGCCGCCATCTTGGATTTCGCCTTTGTAATTTATTAAGCTGTCTTCCTTATTTACTCCTCACATTGCCCTCTTCGCCCAGTCCTTTCTTTTATTTAGATTCTCTACTGTTCAGTTCTTCCGAACTCTCCATTAGACCGACTTCCGGTCCGGTGTTTGAGCACTCCGTGGGCTGGTGGGAGGGGGGAGGGGGGATGAGCAGCACCGGGCAGCGCTCCAGGTCGATTTGTACTTCAGGTGTACCACCCGCTGCTGTAATCGCCTTCCGCGTAAGCAGGGACCAGAGCAACGGTGTTGACTCACCCCTGTCCTGCTGGGATGCTGTCCTCCTTGAGAGACGCTTGCGATCGGTTCTCTGTCTCATCGGCGGTCCGCCATCTTGGATCGCGGCGCCCGCTTCCTTGATTCTTTCTCCGCTTCTGTAGACGCTTTTCAGCTGTTTCTTGTTCGCGGGTGGTCTCATCCTGGTCTAGGCAGTGTCGGCTTCACGGAGTGGGCTGATGGCAAGCTGGATCGCCCCGAGGAAGGTCAGTCCATTTTGTGGCTCACGGAGCTCTCGCAGCTCCGACTCACGCCGCCGCCATCTTGCTGGAAGTCCTCCCATGGAACCATTTCTAACGGAGGTGGTGGCCGGATGGGCTGAGTGAGCGATATGCCTGCTAGGTAATGCAAACAGTGATCATTGCCGAGAGGCGTAGTTCACTGCTCATCAAAGATGACTCCTGATCATTCGATTTAGCTTCAATGAAAGCTATTTCAGGAGCAAAGGATTTCTTTTGTCTGATATGTGATCAAAGTTGGGCAGTGGGCGTATATGTCCCTCAATAAAGCACAGAAACCATTTTTTTTTTTAAATGGTTATTAGGGGGCTGGATACAGCAGGGGTCATATGTCTGGCTGTTTCTTCAACTAGAGGCTCCACAAACAAAGGAATATTCTGTTACTCAGACGATAAAAACTATTCCCTGCTTTTCTCCCCTCAGAATGTCAGTGGCCAAGGAAGAGGTCATGAGCCTCTAGAAAACAAGGAGCAGCTGCAATTGAGCAATCTCCTTTCCCAAAAGATTTCAGAGGGAGGCTCAGCTTATTCATGCACAATTGACAAAGTTTTACCTATTATTTGAAGCCACATCTGTTCAGCAAGCTTTTCCCGATCTAATTCAGTTTTCGAATGTAGATTGACAATCCGTAAAAGAATAAGTAGAAACTTTAGAGCGCAAAAGGTGCCATTATAAGGTCTATCCTGCAACCAGTTATAAATCTGAAGATGCTCAAAGAATGAATGGGTGCTAGATTATCATTTCAAGATAAAAGGTATCCATCTTCTGAGAGATTTTACTGATGTTGAGCGACTGGTTGACATGTCTCGACCTGAACGACGCTCATCTTACAGTTCTGGTCTAAAAACCATACCAGAGATTTTTTCAGTTTTTCTTGAACAAATGAGTTTAGGAGTTTGTGGCATTGCTGTTCGGTCTGTCCTCAACCCCTTTTTGTTTGACCAAATTGATGCAGCCAGTCATTTCAGCTGTTGGGGGAAGGGAGTGCGCGCATGATCGTGTATTTGGACTATTTTCTGATCATGAAGCGAGACGCACAAACCCTGTCTTTTACAACTGCAATGGGAAGTGGATCGCCTTCAGGATCATGGTTTGTGATCAATGCAGAAAAGTCAAAGCTTTTAGCAGCACAGCAGAGAGAGTTCCTAGGATTTGTCATAGGTACATGATCTTGTACATTGAAGTTGCCACAGTCAGAGTGAAAATTGATCAGGAAGGTGATCACAGACAGCTTGTCAAGAGAAGAGATATCTTTGAAATAGATAGCCCAGTTAACTGGATTTCTAGCCTCGTCGAACCAGGCAATCTTTGTAGGACCAATATACAACAGAGTGTTATAACGCTTGAAGGCCTTTCATTTGAGGAAGGCTCGATCATACGAACATTTAATAATTTTAAATCAAGAGTGCAAGCAGAAACTGAACTACTGGTAGTTAGCTCATATGGAAGCCTGTAATGGGAGGGCAATTTTTGGCCCTCTGCCAGATGTAGTTTTCAAGCATGACATGAGCTGGCATGTATGGGGAACAGATGTGACTCTGTTTCAACAGGAGGGAGATGGCCCGCAGAGGAGTGCTCCATATTAATTGCCTGCAGCTTCGAGAAGGATTTTTCACAATCCATGCACTGCTAAAGAGCTGTATTTAAGTGTGCATGTTACAGACGATGGACAATATCTCAGCAGTACTATATCAACCGCCTTCAAACTCTAGCAGAGCTTCTGCCAGTTTTGCCAAAAACATATTTCAGTACAGGACTATACCTTCCAGGTCAGCGGAATGTGGTAGTGGAGACTGATGCTCCAGACATCTGGAGGAAGCGAATGACTGGGCAGTTGGATCACGCCATCTTTTTGACCATTTAATGTCAGTGCGGTTCATGTCTGACAGACCTTTTTTGATCAAGGCTTTCAAGTCAGTTGAAACGGTTTTCAGTTGGAGTGTAAATTCCAAACACCCTTGAAGCAGAGTTTGACACACTCAGTCTTGGATTCTAGGACTAGAGTATGTGTTTCCCCCGTTTTTGATTATTCCGAGAGTGCTGAGGGTGTGTAGAGCACAGGGAGCGAGGTTAATTTTGCTAGCGCCTCATTGGCACGCAAAAGCATGAATTGTGACACTCCTCGATCTAGCAGTGGTTCATCCTCACCTGGCGAGTCTTGCTCAAACGTCTTTGACATTTCCCAAAGGGCATCCTCATTAATGCTCTAAAAAAGGAATGCTACAGCTCGGGATGTGGAGAATATAGGGGCAGTTAAGAGGCTCCCAGAATAGAGAAGAAATATAGTGCAGCCTGGGCTGCTTGGTCTACCTAGTGTTGAGAGAGGAGTTCCAAGCCCACATCTGCCATGGTAGTGAAGGCAACCAATTTTCTGGTGCATTTAGCGTCGGTTGGAAAGGCTTGTATTTATTTATTTATTTAAACTTTTTGTATGGCTATTAAGCCCAATGGCATAAAACCGCAGAAACAGTATCAAAACATGTAAACACAATAATCAAAGCAAACAAAAAGGATGAAGTGAAAGTGAGTTGAGATTAAAGTAAATTGAGTGAAATAAGGGGAGATTGAAATAAAAGGAGTTAAAACAGACTGAAGCTGAAATTAAAATCCATGCCATCAAAGCAGGAAGCTGCCAGGCAACGTGAGCTGCCACTGGAGTATCAAGATAGCCAAGTCCCGTATCTGATCCATTTGTTGTGAGTGTCCAGATCGATGAGGGTCTGATTGTTCCTGAGGGGAAAGGGAGGGGAAGTCAAGCCCCAAGCCTGACGAGTTTGCTGAAGAGAGTTGGAATGTGGAGAGGCAGGGGGGGCTTGTCGGATACGGACGAGACTCCTGGGTGCCAATGGGACAAGGCAGCTGGGGGCAAGAACTGTGAGGGGGCTTGGGGAGTGAGTCATGAGAGGCTCCAAGGTTGCTGTGTCTGGGGTAGGGCTGATGGAATGCAACCCTACTGAGGGAGGTGAAGTGTTACCCTCCCAGAAAGGCAGTATCCAGGGCCCGGATGCTTCAGGGTCATCTTTCCAGAGGAGGTAGGGTTTCAGGGCCATTTTGAAAAGAGGGAAGTGTAGTACAGTCAATTTATTTAGGTTGGCAATATCATCACAATGTGCTTTTGTGAGAGGTATTCCGTTGGGAGCGTATCCAATGATTAGAGGGGTGACGAGAGGTATCAGATTGATTAAACACCCTCACACAAAGTACTATTTTTCTGTGGTACATGACCCCGGTCTTGAGCTTAGTGCGAGGTTGACCAGATAAGGATTATTTTTCAAAGAAGCAATTGTTAGGTAAGCTAAACGCGATACTGTATCTTATTTCTTATAAGAGTATCAGACAGAGGCCCTGATTACAAGTTGGGTGGTAAATGAAAACAGTCTGTAAAACTGTCTGTAACACTGATTTACAGACAGAAAACAGTCTGTAAAACAGTTTTACAGACGGTTTTTATTTAACACCCAACTCATAATCAGGGCCAGAGTGTTATATCTGAAAGGCAAAATTAACTGCCTGGAAAGAGTGACTTACAATTTCAAGGCGAGCTAAAACTCTGTACTTTGATCCTTGAGTGCATATGAGGAAATAACAGGAAAGTTCAAAAGGAAACGTTCGGGTTCTTCATTAATTTCATTGACAAAACCATAAAAGTGTGTGTATGACGAAGGACAGTGTGGTGGAGGTCTTAGCCTCCACACAATCACAAAACAGAGTAATTCAGAGCCCTTGGACTTAAACTACAAGGCTCAGTGGGGATGACGTGACTCTAAATAATCAACCAGAAGGTAAGTACCGAAAAACGACAGATAGGAGACAATCAAAAATAGACTATTATTTACAGGGATACAGGGGAGAGTAACGCAGACTTAAACAGAAAGTGAGTCCAGTGGGAAGAAGTGATGTGACAAAGGTAAAAATACAAACATCCAAAGAGCAGTCTACAGCGACACAAAAGGTAAGCCTTTATCATAGACTGAACACAATGTAGCACAACCACTGAGATGGAAGGAGGACACAGGTCAGCTACTAGGGCCCCTGTGCTGTAGTGGCACAGGACACAAGAGACCCGACTTCAAAAAGCACCATTTCCCTCAAAGGTGCTCAAGGTAAGTCTGAGGAAGAGAGAAGAGGTGTGGACAGGGCAGGACCTTTTATACCTTTCAGTGTCCTAAAGACATCCTGAGGGGATCAAACAACTGTCTGATCTCATTCACCCACTCAGGGGAGTGGCGAGCTGGCCTATAGTGCAACCATTGGTGTTCCAGATCAGAGGGCCCAGATTAGTGACCCTCCAGGACTGAAGAGAGGGACTGCCTGGAGACTCCATGACCCCCCTACCCCTTTCAATTTCCCAAAGCAGGCATAAATACCCTTGCCTGAGGAGCACATTCACTGAGTGGGTCCATGGATTTATTAACTGATGTTAAATTCGACTTTTTAACATAACCATTGAGACGATGTGTGCTGTTCCATATCTTGTATTGCTCAAATAATGCAAATAAAGATTCATTTAAATAAATAATGCTAGCGGTCTAGCGCGGCGAGAAGTGCGGAGCAAAGTGCACTGTCTCACGCTGTTACGTTTTTCAGCATTTTTTCACTAACTTTTCTGCATTTGTTTTTACGAGAACAAGAAAGAACTAGCAATCTTGTGCTGCATCTGCACGTCATTCTTCAGCTTCATTTGGAGCGCTGCTCCCCTTGATTACGTGCACTACAATCTCCAACAGGCTTCAGCCAGCCCGCCCTCTTCTTTGTTGCCGCCCACCGCTAGCGCCGACACCTGACCGCCAGGTAATCTACAAAAACCATACCTGTGCAGCGGTCTAGCGCGAGCGGTCTAGCGCGGCGAGAAGTGCGGAGCAAAGTGCACTGTCTCACGCGGTCTGAGGTGAGACATTAATATTTTTCAAATATTTGTCCTTTTACTCTGGTTTATTAAGTGTGGCTTCTTCCTTACCTGCTGACTGATCACAATGCCAATTACTAGGAAAAACTCTAAATTAATGAAACCAAATGTGGACACCGCTGGCACCTCAACACCTAAACAAAGCTCGTTAGCTAAATTTGTTTCTGCCATGACCTCACAATCCGGTAAAGGTGTGCCTGCTGCCCAAAACACTGCAGCAGCACCTCAGCCTTTGTTAGATATAGTTCAACCTGATGACAAAGCTATCAACATCTCGACTGTCAAAACATCAATCATCTTTTTTTCCGAACTCTGTCAATCTTTCAGTCAACTTATCTGGTGATTTAGCTGATTTGAATCTTGAAAATGAAGTCATCGATTTGTCTCTACTCAATCCTAATCAATCTAAAACAGATATCCATGAAAGTATGTCTCAACCCAGGGATTCTCAGGATTTATCAAGCTCCCCAGTGTTGCTGTCGGACAAGGGTGATAACCAAGAAGCGAGCACCACTGCGATGGAAAATACCAACCCATCCCCACAACAGTGGAGTAATTACCTCCAAGTAGTTGATAAAATGTCTAGCACAATTGGCTCCATGGCCACAATTCTATCAAAGCAGCAAAATACCATCGATACTTTATCAGGAAAACTAAGTGACTTTCACATAAGTGCGAACAAGAACTTCGCCCAATTGCGACAATCCGTTCAACAAAATACCAAATCTCAAGATGAAAACACACGTAAAATCGAGGACTTAATTAAAAACCAAAAAAATGACAGGGCTTTAATAATTCAAAACAACAAAGAAGCCATAAAGATTTGCTCTAAAATGTCCTTGATTGAAACAAAAATCTCAAAAATCCTTGCTCCCTGCACTCAAGCACAGGTGCTGGTTAAGTCTCCTTCTCTCCCTCAACCAATAGAGGAAATTAGCAGTGCACCTCTAAACCCTGAGGCAAAACCCTTCATCACACTTAGTTCCCAGGCCAAAAATGATTCTACAAGACTAACGAAACACTGTGTTTCTACTTATTGTCAATATTCATTGAGCTTCAAACCACTTTTCGTGAAAGAGGACGGGTTCGACAAAAGATCCTTTAACGTTAACACTCTGGTTGCTCTGTGTGCACTTAACCCAGTGTTACGCAACATCAATCGGTCAGACGTCAAAACAATTAAATACGTCAATTTGGATGAGCAGGCTACAATAGCTAAAATCACTTTTTCTTCCACAATTGTTTTCAACCTTATGTGGTCCCAGACCGAATTCTTTTTAAGCAAAGGGGTGGACATGAACAAGATTCAACTACTCCCGTTTGGCACAAAATTGTCAGTAAATAACGGACATCTTTCAATTTCACAGGAAACCAAGAACGCTCAGAAATCTAATGACAAAAGGAAGAACCAGGAGATGATTTTTGTGGAACCTTCAACATCAGCCTCAAAACGTGCAAGAAGTGCGGTTCGAGACAACCTGAGTTTTTTTTTTTAAGAGGAAATTGTTAATATTAATACCTCATTAAATCCAGGACTCAGTTTCCATGAATCCACTTCAATTGAAGATACACCTATGCACTCTGCTTCTCTTTAGTGGTTTCCACTTCAAACTCCATTTTTAGTGGTGTGACATGGAACTGTGCAGGCTTAAAAAGAGCACTTGCTCCATCTACTTGGCTGGGCTTACAACAGCACGATTTTATTTTGTTACAGGAGACTTGGGTGCAAGAAATTGACATTATCAATGGTTTTTTTGTGATTTTTCAAAAATGTATAAATTCGATTATGGGTCACAATTCAGGGGGCGTGGCCACTCTGATAAATATTGCAACAGGGTGGCAAGTAAAGCAGGTTTGGTCTGATATTCCTGGCCTTCTAGTGACACGCATTGCTCTTGATGCTACCTCCTGCCCTAAATGTATTCTCTTGTTTAATGTTTACTTACGTCCAAAACTGTTAAATTTGGATAAAGGCTCATACTTACTAAAAATGATTGCCTCACTGACTGAGCAATTACTCGCAGTCTTTACCCAGGACGCAATTATTTGGGGGGGGGACTTTAATGTTGGGCTGCTCAATCCTTTACTATTTCCAGACTGGATTAACTCCATTCCACTTGCACAGGATTGGTCTTTTCCTGCGACTTATAAACCAGCCACACCCTCGCCCCAAGCAGTTCAGCTTCGTGATATAATCTGCTCAAATGGTCTAATTATTACTAACGCCCGACTCCCTGGCATGCTATCAACAGACCATACTTTTAAAAGAGGCGATTCTACATCTCATATAGACTTCTTTGTTGTAGATAGAAAGCTGTTTTCTTTCTGCCAGTCACTGGAGCTTTCATGGGCGGGGGGAAGCGATCATGCGCAATTGCTTTTAAAATTTCAACTTGCATACCAAAAACCCTGTGCGAATAGTTTTGCACAAGTCGGTGCAACAGTGGCAACAAACGGAATTAGTTGGAAGCTGTGTAATTGGCAGGAGGTGGAATCCATCTTAGCCTCAGTTGAGATTGATTTGAGTTTTTTTAATCATAATGATCCGATAGGGGAGTTTAATATTTTTTATTTATTTATTTATTTATTTATTAGAGGTTTTTCTATAGCGACTGTGCCGTAGCTTCTAGCCGCTGGGGGGTGTGTAACGGACAGGTAGGGGAGTGCAATTAAAACCAACTAAAAAGAGTGTGCAATTAAGAGGAACAGTCATGGGTTGGTGGAGGACGGTGAAAGGGGGCTCTAGAGGAGGGGGCTGTGATGGTAGACGCCTGCTTCTCTGAGTCTTTTCTTGTTGGCCATCATTATGGCGATCAAGCGCTGGTTGTTTCGTGCTGGCAGTGGTGGAGAGGAAACACCCCAGCTGTGGTGGGTGGATGTGTGGATGTGGTCAGCATCAGGACGAGGATGGGGCGATGTGGGAGGCACTATGAGTCCTTCTGTTGGGGGGAGTTGCAGTGTCTCCGGAGTATTTTTGCAGGCGGGTTTAGAATTCAGTTGGCAAGGGTTGCCTGAGCTTATGTTGTGGCCTGTTGAGAGGATTGAGGTTTTCTTGAATGGTTGATGTGAGGGAGGAGGATTTGAGGGGGCAGCTGAGCGAAGGAAGTCCCGTTGGAGAAGGAATGATTTGAGGTCCCGTTTAAAGAGTGGAAAGGAGCTTAGATTCCGGATATCCTGGGGTATGGCGTTCCAGATTTTAACACCCAAGAATCCGAGGGTTCTGCCTCCTTTGGTGGTCTTTTTACATTTGCGTGGAGCTCTTAGATTTTGTTCTGAGGATCTCAATGTGCGTGATGTTTGGGTGGATGAGGACCATTGCTGAGCAAAGAGAGGTCCTAGCTTGTGCTTGCTTCTCCAGAACCAAATGCACGTGCGGTATTCCACCAGGTCCGGGATGCTCAACCAGCCCAGGGTGCGTCTCCAAGGTGAAATGTGATCTCTTCTGTTGAGGGAGAAGATTAACCTCACTGCTCTGTTTTGAGCCTTGACAAGGCGTCGGACGCTTTTCTTGGTGGCCCCCAGGTGCATAAATGACCCATAGCTTAGTCTGGCGCCTACCCAGGCCTGGGCCAACTTGACGCGTTGATGGTGATCAAGTAGAGGAAAGATGGATGCTGCCACGTTGAGCTGGTGATGGCATGTTCTGCTCGTAGCGATTGCTTGTGCAGTGCCATCTCCTTTGGAGTTTAAAATCATGCCTAGGTCTCTTACTTGAGTTGCTGACTCAGGTTGTGGCCCCCAGCCCGATGGCCATGGTATAGGAGGAGGTGGTGCTGCTCTGTTACCCTCGATTATCATCAGTTCAGTCTTCTGACTGTTAAGTTGAAGGTAATTGAGCGCCATCCATTCCTTGATTTGTTGTAAACAAGGGATAAGGCGGTCGCTCTCCCGGGTCTGAAGGTTTGTCACTATTTGAACATCATCGGCATACATCTGGAATTTTAGTTGGTGTTTTTCCAGGAGAGTGGCCAAGGGTTGAACATAAATGTTAAATAGGACAGGGGAGAGAGACGATCCTTGTGGGACGCCACATGATAACTTTGATGGAGCTGACCAGCAGGAGCCTGTTTTGATTTGTTGTGTTCTGTTATCCAGGAAGGACTGAATCCATTGTTTTGCTGTGGATGTGATGCCGGCGATTTTTTCACATCTGTCCACTAAGATGGAATGTTGGACAGTGTCGAAGGCCGCGGAGAGATCTAATAACACCAGTGCAGAAGCCTGGTGTTGATCTGCGTTCCATAGGAAGGTCTCTCGTATGTCCGCGGTGGCATATTCCGTGCTCCTAAGGGGACGGAACCCTGATTGTGCGTCGTGCAGTAGGCCATGTTGTTCTAGATGGGATTGAACCTGGGCAGTGATAAAGTGTTCTGTGAGACGGGCTAAGAGGGTAAGTTGCGTTACAGGGCGATAGTTGTTAAGATCGTCGGGATTGACTCCTGCTTTTTTTTGTAACGGGGTGACAATCCCTCTCTTCCATGCACTAGGGACTGAGCCTGAGGCTAGGCTACTGTTGATTATGGCTGTGATGTCTGCCAGGACCTCAGGGGCAATCAGTTTTATGATGGAAGTTGGCAGGGGGTCCAAGGGAGACGATGAAGAGCCTAGTTGTTGTATAGCTTTCTGCACTTGGTCAGGGGTTACTGGTTGAAAGGAGGAAAGCAATGGGGGACCATGTGCTGTGACCCGAACGGGGCCCTGTGCATTCGCTTTGATGGGTAGATTTTTTGTTGTGTTGAGGCAATCAGGGGGAGGGGGGTGACATTGGAGTTTGCTTCTAAGGAAGCTCGGATCTTTAGAATTTTGGTTTGGAAGTGTAGCGCCACATCATCACAGAATTGTTGTTGTCTGGAAGGGGAGCGGTCTCTTGTGAAGGAGGCAGGGGGTGTGGTGAGTTGTTTAGAGAGCTTGAAGAGCTGTCTTGTAGAGTTGGAAGCATTATTGATCTGTGACTGTACATAGGTTTTTTCGCTTGTTTGATGGCCAGTTTATATCTCTGATGATGTTGTTGAAGAGAATGAAGATCTCGCGGTCTGTGATGTTTCTTCCAGCGCCTGTCTAGTGCCCTCCCCATGGTTTTGAGTTGCTGGATTTGTGGAGAAAACCATTTGTTTTTTTGCTGAAGACAAGGTTTCCTGCGGATATGTCTCAGCAGGCAGAGAAGATCTCTGGCCAAAGAGAGCTTGGCGAATAAAATTGCGTCTAGTTCTTGAGTTGGTAAGTCAGTGCGTGAGCAGGAGATCCATTGTGAGCGGAATGAGGAGCGGGTGAGTTGTTTGTAATCTCTGATTTCTAACTTTTCATCAGAAGGCCTGGGAGGGGGGTTCTGATTTTGTGATGACCAGTCTTCGATGATGCAAGAGAGCAGCCTATGATCTGCCCAGAAAAGTTCTGTGGTTGTCATGTGCGTTACTGCGATGTTTTTGTGTAAAATAAGGTCCAATTGGTTGCCATGGCGGTGTGTGGGGCCCGTGAGATGGTATTTGAATTGAAAGTGGTCCAGAAGTTCACGAAGTGCGATTGCATGTGGGTCATTGGGGATGCTAAAGTGAATGTTGAAATCTCCACACAATATGATTTTATTATGTGCGGAGAGCATTTCTTCTATAATAGGTTGCAGCTCATTTAAAAAAGCTTCTTCCTGCCCTGGGGGGTGATAGAGGCAGAGGAATGCAATGGAGGGAAGGGATTTGAAATTACCTTTGGCCAAAATGTACTCAAACTGAGCTGGAGGAGGATCTAGGTATGATTGTGTGAGGTGTAAATCCTGGTTGAAAATGAGGGCTACGCCACCGCCTGTGCGCGAGGCTCTGGGGGTTGAGAGAATGTTGTATCCTGGGGGGAGTAGGTCTGAGTAGATACATGAGGAGGAATCGTTGAACCAGGTTTCCGTTAAGGCGAGTAACGAAAATTTGTGCTGTTCAATAAGATCGTGTATCTCTGTGGTATGAGCGATGGCCGATCTAGAATTTAGAACCGCCAATTGTCCCTTGATTTCTGTAGGATTATTGAGGGCGGAGGTAAATGAGGATTGAGTTGATGGTTCTGTTGGGCTCCCTGAAAGTGCAGCACTTTTTGGGTGTGTGTAAGATGGGGCTGGGTGGGAGTCCTGATTATGATATTGATGATTTGTTTGTGTTGCAGTGGAAGAGTCAGGCGGGTCATGAGAGGTGCCTGTGGGGAAGATGATGCCATCCCACAGACTAAGGCAGTCCCAGTTGTTATTTGGGACAGGTGTAGGAGAGGATACGATGTGTGTAATTAGTTCGTTAGGGGTAAGATCACAGAAGGACTTACTAAGTGCGAAATCTGACGGAATCCCTGGGTGTGTATACAGAGTTTTATCATGAGATTTTAAAGACGAACCTGGTTCAGGGATGATGGTGGGGAGGCCTATGTCAGGCCGCGGACAGGCGCACGATGTGTAAATCTATGTATCATGTTTTAAAACAGATATGATTATTAGCTCCTTCATCACTCTCTCCTCTTGCCAGGATGTACGACATGCATGTAAACTGAAACCAAGATTATAATAGATCTCTGATACATTCCAAGTTCATCATGTAATATAAATATGTAAATGTCCTGCCCTCCGTTGTATTTCTCCTGAGATTAGTTATGACCTTTTTTGTTTAATTTAAAGTTTGAAAAATTATTGAAGCAAGAACCAATATACCTTTTATTTTATATGACTTTACAACATCAGAAGGAAACAACCAAAGTGTTAAATAACAATATCATTGCACTGGAAACTGAACAATTGCTGTTAGTGCCATAAGCTTTCCAGACAGCGTTTCCTTCACGGGGAATGTACCTCGCTTGCTTTCGTCGACTTCCAACTGTAGGTAGTGGCAAAGGAGGTAGTCACCAGAAAGACTAACAAAATCTACACCTCTGTTAACAGGGAAAAATTACACCAATCCTGGTTAAACCATAGACCTTTGCAGCAACTTCTCCCTTCCACAGTAACTTGCCCTGCTTGCCTTCACCAGCTTGGAGCCCCAATCATTGGAGAAGGAGGTGGCCACAAGAAAGGCTGCCTAGGTCTTTAACCCCCGCTACCTGGGAGAAGTAGCCAGGGAATGTGCTTCAAGTATATATGGCTCCCCTTTTTCCTTTATTGAGAACAGAACAACAGCAAGCCCCTTTCCCAGCGCAGCACCCCTGAAATTCGAAAGTAAAGTCTAAACCGAAGACTGGGTTGAACTTCATTCGGCAAAATAGGCAAATGTTCCGAATCAAACGGCCATCACCCAAGAGTACACTTTAATAGGCCCTTGAGGATGAGGACCATCAGTTGTTCCATACCGAAAGGGCCGCTGAACTGCTTCCACGCACTGACATTCAAAGACAGTCGCTGTTCCCACGAGGGCCCACCCTGCTGGAAAAAAGTGAATAAGATGGGCAGACCTCGGCAGCTGTAGGCATCAAAGGCACATATACTGAGCCGGTACTCCGCCCTCTGCACCGTTCAAGAAGAATCTAATATCTGGGAGGAGGGAAAAAGGGAAGTGCTG
>JAVSBX010011182.1:0-14524 GCA_033119125.1 Desmognathus anicetus
CCAGGGGTCGCACGCGACCCCAGCAGCGACTAGGGGCACCCAGGGAGCACCCTAACCCCTATCTAACACACACACACGCCCAGCCTAGGGGTCCACTTGGCCCCTAGCTGGCGAAAAAAAAAGAAAAGTCCACTCATTCCAAACAGACTGTCCTCACAAACACCACAACACACAATACACTATACTTGAGACCGCAGAGGGATTACACCTTGCTCTGTTGTGAGCACTCTGAACATTTGGAAGCATGTTACACTGGATAAAAGCCATAATCCTAAGGAGAACCCGGCTTTCGTAGCAGCCTTATGGTTGTTGGAGTTTTTTAATGAGTTTTTCAATGTGAGTAATATGATTAAAGGATAAAGGCATGGGAGTTGACCGGTAGTTCTTTTGAATCGGATAGAGAACGGCATGGCTGGCGTAGTATCCACCCATTCTAAGATGGTCGCCTTAGTAGTTAAATTTGCATCAGTACATCAGATCCATTTTAAGCATTACAGCGGAGCAGCAGCGTGGCGAGTAACATTCAGACAACCGCATATTATAATGCCTGTATATCATCCAAATGGAGAAATATGGAAGGTCAGGAGGTAGGTGTCCCACCGACAATTGGTGGCAGTAATAGCCCCTCATTAAAGCATTTTTTAAGCAGTTTAATGTAGAATTACCAAGTGGACTTGTTTGTTCTGTTGTTTTAGCCACTATACTAAGGGCTGCTACACGCTGTCAGTTGAGAACTGCGTTAGGTAATATATATTTTTTGGACTTATACATTTTAATAGGTGATGGTGGCTGTAGATCACCTGTACTACTTCCCCATCCCATGTCACGTTTGGTTTTATCCTTCAAAACACCACTAAATGGGTGGCCCCCCTGAAATAAAGAAGGGGTGCGTGCACATTGGTTAACCATCAGGGTGTCAATTTGATCCCTTGGTGGCACACACCCTGAGTGAGGGGTGTTAATTAACACCACATCAACCCCAGCATTCTTCATAATAGAGGTACTAATAAGAGTCCCTATGTGTTTATAGGTGCAACTATCGTATACACTTCAAAGTTCCCATCAGCACCAGTCCCTGAGGAATTTCCGCCTTAAAAGAATGCGCGGAATGAAACACGTCATGTCGGACGTTTTACTTTGTTGTAATGGGGTATAATCGAATAGTGTCTGCAGTAACTGACATATGGATTTGAAAATTATTTTTCTGAAAAAGAGACTAGCATGCACAGAAAATTAAATGTCTGTCTATATGTAATGGTATACTAGACTGTTAATATTTTGAAGTGTTGTAAAGTTTTCAATCATAATATTCACAATTTGTATATAGCACCTTTTGTAATAAATGATTTTGACAAATGTATTAATGCTTAGGCTGATGTGTTGTCATGAAGGGAGTCACTAGTTATATGTAACACTGGATAAAAGCCTCTAGCTGACCCGCCTGCACTAGTACTTCAGGAGGCTGCGGTACCCTGGTGAGCTTGGATCATGTGGTGCCACAAGGGCTCCTGCAATTGCATGGGCTGTCCTAGCCCAACCCTATGCTACACTATATCTTAAGAGCAGTAAGCGGGGTTCCATGTAAGCCAGTGACCCTGCAATGTCAGCACGAAGATATGCTCCGACTAGCAGCCACTACTGCTGGTCGTAGTCATGAAATTAGTGAACACAGGTAAGCCCCTGGTACAGTCTCTGGATGGGATTAGCATAATTTCTTACATAAGTGCAGGGATGGGCGATGGAATCTGGGAATGGTGTGACAGTGAGCAATGAAAACAGTACTTGCGACTTTACCTAAGTGGGTTTGGTTCCGGTTGCTTTAAACATTACAACATTTGAAAACATATCTTTTTCCGTGCTTTGGTTGGTGTATTGGGTCAGGGTGTATTTTATTTAAGGGGCACACAATTCACTTCCCATTGCCTGGAGTGAGGTTGCAGGGGATGTTTACCCCCCTACTTTAAGTAGTGGAGCCGTGGTTGGTGCTTCTTTCCTGAGGAGGTATAGGGGTGTTTTACCCCCCTTCTATAGGTTGGTGGGTGCATTGGGTGCCCTGACGGGGCCCAAGCAGGGTTTACCCCTCGTGCTTTAAGTAGTCAAGTTGTGGTTGGTACTTCTTACCAGGAGGGGATGGTGGGGGGCAGGGCAGTTTTACGACTTATAGGACACGTTCTAATGCAGTGCACCCGACTTGCATTAGGACAAGTCCTAGAAGTCGAGTTCTACTAAGACGCACCTGCTTCAGTTGTATTCACCCCAAACCTTGGTTTTCACTGACATGCAGTGTTTCCTGCATCCGACAGCCCACACGCCAATTATGACACACTGATCAGTGCCACCATGGGCCATGTCAGACACCTCTCATCAAATGAGGGTTTTCAACCTACAGCGCTTTGCATTCTGAAGCTTGTAGCTTTTTGCATATAAGTAGAGTGCCCAAGTGTACGGCACTATTAGCTAAAAGCTCAGGACTCAAGGCTTTATACAAGGCACAGAGACGCTAGATAGGTAGGAATAGTGGTGAAGAGGGAAGTTTACCAATTGGAACCTTGGCTCCTCCCACAGCACCCCAAGTCCTGATGCTACACAGATTGGTCATTTATATGAATAGCGCTCTTGGCTGCAAATGTTTTATCCAGGCCTTGTATCATGGGCATTACACCACACTCAGGAAGCATTTCACAGAGAAGTAAAAGCGAACACCCCTCAAAATTAGATCATTCAATTTCTGATAACCTTCTGGAATAATGAAGAGACCATGGCTGCATAATAAGTATTTTTTAATGGAGGCGCTGCAACCTCCATGACCTCTCTCCAGCAGCATCCCATATAATTGACATCTCCAGAACCCCCTAAACACTCAAGACTGTAGCATAACATGGTGGAATGGAATGATTACAGAAGCCTCAGCTTGGGCCCAGGAGGTTAGGCATGAGATACAACACAGAGCTTGGGGCCAGGGGGCTATGCATAAGCTGCATGACATACAGCACTGAGCTTGGGGCCAGGAGGTTAGGCATAAGCTGAATAAGATACAACACTGAGCTTGGGGCCAGGAGGCTGTGCATAAGCTGCATGACATACAACACTGAGCTTGGGCCCAGGGGGCTGTGCATAAGCTGCATAAGATACAACACTGAGCTTGGGCCCAGGGGGCTGTGCATAAGCTGCATAAGATACAACACTGAGCTTGGGCCATAAGCCGCATAAGATACAACACAGAGCTTGGGCTCAGGAGGCTGTGCATAAGATGCATGAGATACAACACTGAGCTTGGGCCCAGGGGGCTGTGCATAAGCTGCATAAGATACAACTCTGAGCTTAGGTCCAGGAGGCTATGCATAAGCTGCATAAGATACAACACTGAGCTTGGGTCCAGGAGGCTGTGCATAAGCTGCATAAGATAAAACACCTTCACTCATCATTCACGAACGATGGAACAATGGACTGAAAACCGAACTCGGAAAATGACATGAGCAAATTTGATCATTATTTGAATTCTAATTCCACATTAAAACACAGTGCTCTGAAGTAACATTGTAAATTGAAACATTTTATTTACTGCATTTATTAAAAGAAAACAAAACATTTCATCAAGAACTATTGTACGCAGCAATATGGCAATAGCAGTACATGTGAAACCATATGAGATACGGATGAGTGAAGTGTTTAACTGATATATTGTGGTATGGTATGTTATATTATCCTACATTATGTTATACTATGGGTCTTTTATAAGGCACAATGCTACCACCTTCATGGTTTTGTAACACATTCAGACTTTGCAGGAAGGCAAGGCGGCCGTCCCTGCGGAAAAAAATTGGTAAAGTGGGTAGACTTGTTTCACTATCATCTCACAGCTCACCATTAAAAGGCCAGGGGGGAGGGGTGTGTTGGCTCACTTCAAAATGTTACCATGGGGGCTGGAAATTATTAGGCAAGAAATACCATATAGCATTAATTGCCACAAGAGTAAGCCCTTGCCCCAAGAGGCAACCCTCTTGTTATATCACCTCACTTACTGTAGAACCATCTCATTGCATTCTTCTTGCTGGTTTCCAAGTATAATGAATAAAATCCCATACGGTGGTAGCATTAGTTCTAGGAATTATCATGGGATGCAGTAAGGCAAAGCATGAGGCACCTTCTTGAGCAAGCATGGGGTCCTCAAGTACCATTTTGAACTCTATCACTAATGTGATTCCCTTGCTTGCAGGCGGAGACACTTCTTCAGCCTAGTCCAGAAGTTGGGAAGGAGTGTAAACAAAAAGCTCAGCAGGTTGTGCCTTGTATGGTCAGGTTGAGAAGGGCTTTGTAGCATATCTTCAGTGGCTACGTAGCAGGAGATAGAATCAGCCCAAAAATATCACTCACCATGTCTTGTTTTGCTCCCTCCCCTCGCCAGTGTCTTAGGTGCAGTCACACATGGGTTGTACCAATTTTATAGTAGGATGTAGGGGTATGCTAGGTGTGGTGCCCCACATTGATGGCGGCACATTACATCATCTTTTCGGTGATCAATTTGGCCAAAAACCCATAATTTCAGTTACTTTTCCATGCAGCGCCAGGCATTCTGGGTAGTAAACTTAGTGCGATTGATGCATATCACCCACTGTTGCATGTGTTTGGATGTTCTCTTTTTGCACATGTATGGTTTTCATGGATTTCCATAATGGCCTGTGTCTCCAAGGTCAAACACTAAGTGTAAGTGCAAGTCCATCTAGGTTTTTGGCCTTGGCATTTGAGTTCTCTGCTCAAAATTTCCACATCCTGTTTTGCGGCCACCGCTGGTCCATGATGTGGGTGCAACCGCACATGGGTGGTACCGATTTCATCGTAGGGAGTAGGGATATGCTGGGTGAGGTGAGCCACATTGATGACGGCACATTACATCATCTTTTCTGTGATTAATTTGGCCAGAAACATGGGTGGAATCGCACATGGGTGGTACTGATTTCATCGTAGGGATATGCTGGGTGAGGTGCCCCGCATTGATGGCAGCACATTATGTCACATGTTTTATGGCCAATTTCCTTGACAGTCTGTGTGCCCAAGGTCAAAAGCTAAGTGCATGTCCATGCAAGTTCTGACACTTGAAATTTGAGTGGTGCGATCAACATTACCATCTCTCGTTTTGCGCTCTTCCCTTACTTGTGCTTCGGTGCATACATGGGTGGTACTGATTTTATCAGAGGGAGTAGGGGAAGTCTGGGTGAGTTGCCCCGCATTGATGGTCGCACATTATGTCACGTGTTCTACGGCCAATTTGGGCAAAAACCTGTAACTTTCGCTACTTTCCCATGTAGTGCTGGGCATTGTGGGTAGTAAACTTAGTGCAACCGAGGAAATAGTTTTGAAGATGAGCAGCAGAAATGGAAAGAGCATGCTATTCTACATCAGCAGATAACGTACATAAAGGTGGTGGGCAGAGATTGGAGATGGGTGAGGAAGCCTCAAGCCTGGGGATGGTACATTGTTGTAGTCTATATCATAGATGAGGCTGAGGCAGAGGGAATAACCTTTAATAACATGCTGTCAGGTCGAGCTCCTGTGGTGGAAAGTTCCAGAGCCCAGGAAAAACAGGTAGAATGCCACCGACCTAACCTCCAGAACGTACATGCAGCACCTCACGCACAGGTGGTGAGACCATTTACCACCTGTGTGGTAAATGGTCTCAAGCGTTTGGTGACATTCAAAACCTTAGTCAGGACAGAAAAAGAAGTGCCAAAAGCAGGTTTGAGGAGTGATCCAGGTTGCTGAGGATCATTACAAAATAAGGCCTGTAGCAGAGTAAATGAAAACTTTTTGTTTTACAGCGTACTGGACAGAAAGCGCTCTCTGCTCATTCAGATGAATGAAAACTGCATCTTTCACATACTGAGAGCTACTTTGATGCCCTTCAAGTATATAGCTTGGCAAAACAGGGCAGGCTCGAGCAGTGGCGGCTGGTGACTTGTAGAAGTGGGGGGGCGTAAAAAAATGAGAAGCGGGGGTGCGTTAGTGAGGTCACATTGAAACATTTCCCAGGAGGAAGAAAGTGAGGGGCTGATCCACAAAGCAGTTACGTCTTGCTTAATTTTTACATCTCAGCAGACGTAACTGCTTTGTGGAGCAGCCCATGAGAGTGTTGAATGACAGAGCGTGCGCGCGCGCGTCTGTGCATGCAATTTCCATTCGGGGGCACTGAGGAAGGCGCCCAAATGCGTTCCTATGGCCTGGGAAGGGGCTCAATACGCATGCGTGCCTTCCTCAATACATCTCAAATGGCAGCCGATCTGCCGCACTGGAGCGCCGGCCCTGTGCGCGCTCTCGTGCATCCTCGGGTCATTTAACTCAGCTGGTGGGTGATCAGCTACAAATGGGAGGGCGGTGCCCCACACGGCCATATGGACGGGCCGCCACTGGGCTCGAGGCAGGAACAAGCCAAATACAGAGCATTGTTCAGCTCAATGTATGCAAACAATCTCAAGCCAGCTTCGATACGAAAACATATTTTAATATTTTCTGGATTTTCTTTGGTAACTTTATAATAAATGATTCCATTCAAATGTGTTTAAGACATGTTTTAAGTTGTTTGCAGACAGGCCAAAAAATATAGCCTTGGTATTTCGATCATAATCCATCCCTGGCTCGGCTCTGGCTCGGCTTGCCCTCTAATTTTTCTGGCTTGCCCATCTCTATTCAGGTGGCTGAACATATTTGAAGTGAGCCCAGCTTGCTTATGCCCAGGGTCACTGGAATGATGTGATTGCACAGCGTGGCATGGTTTAGGTTTTCATGGATTTGTTGCACTTGCTGCAAAAATTATTTGATCTACTATCGCACAATCTGAGCTTTTAGTGAAAAAAAAAAAGCTCCTAGCTTCAACAGTTCAAAAGCTATTAAAAAGAATGTGTGGCATGCTCAGAAATAGGACCAGCCTTTGGTCAGTTGGCACCCTGGGCAAAGACAAATTTGGCCCCTTGCAAAAGGCAACATAGTTTTTCATATTTTTGATATTTTTTACTGTAACTTTTGAACCATTGAGGGTAGAAACAAAATTCTTTTTTAAGCAAAATTAGCTGTTCTGGGGCCCCCTGGTGGCTAATCTGAAAACCCCTGTGGCCTGGCATTCTGAGCGACCACCCACCTGTACATGCCAAAGCCCCACCATGCTGAGAAATGTTTACCCTGATTAATTACATGGTCCAAGTGACTTTTTTATTAGTGAATTTTGCTATGGAGACCAGTTGAAACACCAATTCACGGGTGTGAAAGAATGTTAATGGTCCTCTTAAAATCAGAATAAGCCATATGACAAGTAAATGAGTAAACACAGGAGACAGGGCAATTATGGTAATTTACAAAGTGAGAGATAGCCCCTAATGGAAATCTTTAGAGGGTGAGCACATGAAATATACTTAAAACTCTGTGCTGCTAATAGTTCCAGCTCTCACCTCCAAAAGAGTGTACCAGATAGTGGCACTAAAGCTCAAAAAAATGATAATGTAAATGCCTAAAATAGCACCTGCTGCATGTAAAATATGTGTAGAAAAATTAACTCATAGTTAGATAAAGTGTGCCACATAGTTCTGCTACCTTTGCATCATAATTTAAAGATTTCTGAAAGGCTGGCCCTATCAATCATCATAAAGAACCAGTGACAAATCCCTTGCTGTTGCCATGCCACCAGGAGCTTGCCAGCTGCCAAGTACATCTGCTGAACAACTCTATCTCACCTTTCTCCATTATGTAAGCCGTTGGCGGGTTCCACATTACATGGCTCAGATCCTACCTGGTGGGACTGGCACTCTGGAGTGTGACTGAAGAGGGGGCCAGACATTCACCCTGAGGATGGTTCCCATTGGGACTGCTGGGTCTCCGTGAAGTGAGCTCCTGGAGCAGACACATTCACAGATTCACAGTTTACTGCTCAGAGGTCTAAAGGGTCTGAACTGGAGAATTAAATTGAGTAAAACCCAAAGAGACATGATAGTGTGATTTGCAGAAGTGGAACTTTTTATTTGTAAGTATTTGATTAAAGTTAAGAAGGCATGCAGTTCCAAACATATGGTGTACCTTACTGTGGCGTACCAAAAGTCCGGCCTCTTTAAGAGCAAAATTGGGGCATATTCCTCACCCTCTTGAGAACGGATCAATGAACTCTGAGCTGGGAGTTGAGCGGGAAGTTAATCTATCTTTGACAATAAAAAGTTGATGGTTTCCTAGGCACTGGTGAAGCGAAGGAGTGGAGAGGGGGTGGTCACCTCCCCCTGGCTCCACTTGGAAGCCTGTGGCGCCCCTCTGGAGGCTTGTGATCTGCCCACAAAGAGGTCCTTGGTGCCTTAACCTCTAAACATTTTATCTCCTCTAGCTTCAAAACCTGTCTTTGCCACTAGGTCTAGGACTTCGTTTTCCAGCTCTATGAGATACAATTTCTTCTTTTCAGGAAATGGATCATGCAGACAGAGACCATCGCTGTTCTCGCCCTCTGCTGCGACTGTTTGATTAAGAATCATGCGGGATTGTTCTGTCACGGTTCTCTGGCGCCCAGTTTCCTTCTGCTCCTTTTCAAAGTTCTTGATGCTGGTGAGTCAGCTAATGTTGCTCAACATTGCTGTGGTCGATGAAAGGGACTTTCCTGTGTTTCCTTCAGCTGACAATCTTGCGTCTTCAGATCCACCCATTTCTGAGCACGTGAGATTTTATGGGCTTGGACGAAGCCGTGAGATAAAGTTGAGAGGCTCTTAGAGGAAAGGTAAATGATCTACCTGTGCTGGCGCGAGCCTAGACCATCATCATCTAGGATTAGGCCGTCGCCTCTCAGTAGGCGTGCCCTCCTAATCACCTCACTGCAGCGTTCCCATGGTCTGAAGGGCACAGTTCTCACTGAATCCCAGGTGCAACGTTCCGTCACTTCCATTGACAGCGTATGCATTAATCACATACATTTGTAATGACATTTCTTTTTTTTAGTCTTTGCTGTGTTTGGTGTAAGTGGCTTAATATTTCTTATACGAACAAAACCATTTCATTTTGTTTTCCAATTAAACCAAAGCGTAGGACCCCTGCTACACCCCGTTGTGTGCACCGTCTCTCCCCGCTAGGAATACCCAGAAAAGAAGTGCGTGCGGACGTTGATTCAATGAACAATGCATTCCAACATTGGCCTCTGATGAGACTGCCAAATATGCAACCTAATATTTTCAGTGACTAAAATGGTCGTTTTTTTGTGTGATTAACCTATAGCCACATAAAGGAGGCCCCCTTTTTTTTTTACTTTTAACAGATTGGCCCATTAAATATTTGGAACAATGATGTCACGTTTACAGTTGAGAGAGCGGTTCATGTCCACGCTGCACCGTAGACCTGAAAAGCTGACTGCGGTGTTACCACACCTCTCAACTGAGGTATTATTGAAGTACGCCTCTCCTCCGGATATCACCCCTGCTGTCCCCGGTCCCTGTCTCATTTGGAGGCTGTAACCGCAGGCATAGCTTCTTGCCTTATGGCAGTACTCAGTTATTCTCTTGTCACAGGTTCTATTCGTTGTTAACTAAATAATTCACTGGTGATACCTCCTCCCACAAAGTGTTACCCTAATTGTACTGTTCCTGCTAGTGTTAATAGTTACCTTTTCTGTCTTCCTTCGACTTAAAAGGACCCTGTCATCAGAACTCGACATTATGAGGCTGGTTCACAAAGCAGTTATGTGCTGTCTTAATTTTACATCTGGTGTAACTCCCATTGACAGCAATGGGACTTACACCAGGTGTAAAAAAAAAAAAGACGCACGTAACTGCTTTGTGAATTAAGGGATATGACATTTGGGCAGATACCAGGCCCTCTCTCCCAGCACAAACACCACAAGTCATTAAACTTACGCATGCCCCGCCTCTTGTGAAGTTCCGGTACTAACTAACTAACTAACTAAAGAATTTCTTTACGGTGCCTCTCGCCCATAGGCCTCAGTGCACCACACCAGACGACAAAACAGAAACGCGATGAAGCCAGACCTCATAACGGGAGTCGCACAAAAAGGTCAGATTCAGGTCAGATCCCTGAAGAGATGTGTTTTTAGAGCTTTTCTAAAGGTCTCGAAGTTTTGAATACCTCAGAGTTATGCTGTTTTCAGCTCCTGCAGACACCATCTTCTCTCTCTCAGTTCACAGCCCCTGAGCTCAGTTCTGCCATTGTATCCGATTTGGGGCCTGAGTTAGTCGCAACATAGTATCGATCTTCAAAGAACATTCTTTTCCCACACGCTCTTTTCAAACAGATATTTTGTTGTCACTAAAGCAGTCCAAGTCTGTACAGATAGATGCTATGATGCTACTGAATCAGTCCCCAAATTGGATACGATGCCAGAGATGAGCTCTGTGGCTGTGAACCGAGAGAAACGAGGGTTTCTGCAGGAGCTGAAAACAGCATAACTTTGAGGTACTGGACCTTCATGGGAGGCGAGGCATTTGTAAGTTGAATGAGTTGTGGTGTTTGTGCTGGGAGAGCGGGCCTGGAATCTGCTCTAATGTCATAATGTGGAGTTCTTGAATCTCAAAGGGTCGATGTACAGAGCATTAAAAACTACCCATCCTTCTTTTTGACAGTTTCCCAAAAATATTGTTATGTTTTCAGTTATAGAGCTTATCCTATATTTTTATACACAGTCAAATCTCAGTCAGAGTTTAACAAGATAGATCTTTCATGGAGTCTAGTGTCACGTGAGGGTGAAACTGAGAATAAACATCATAAATCACCTAATAAAAGCACTGAAATTCAAAAAGTAAAAATATTTTTGGCAAACTATCAAAAGGAAGCGCAGGCAGAATTCCAGACCCCCCCTCTCCTCCCCCTCGGCTGGAATTCATCCCTCAACGAGCAATGTGAAAGCACATAGCAATTTTCTACACCTTTGTTAGATTGAGGAGAGGATTGAGGTAGTGTCGGAAGAGTGATATTATTTGATCTGTTGACACCGTAGAACATTCCATCTGGCTCCACCACCTGGTTGAAGCTGGCACCAGGGGTGTCGCCATTTTCTAACTTCACAAAATTCTGGCTGTCAGTTTCTTTGTTTGATTTTACCCCCATACCTTTCCGGGGTGTGCTCCAGGACCCTGCCTGCCACCCCCCTTTTTTAATGGTTTGTGTGGAGCCCCATTCTGTTGTTCTGCTTCAATGCTGGTGTTACAGTTCCTGCTCTGTTTACAGCTCAGGCAGGTGGCTTCTCAGCTGGGGGAGTGCCTGGAGGCCATCAGAGATTGTACAGACAACAATTGGCTAAAACTAAATAATGCTATTTAGGGGTGTACCGAATTCCGGCTTCCAATTCGGATTCGGCCGGAATTCGCAAGCAAATCAGGTATTCAGCATCCAGGCGAATGTTTCAAATTATTTGCGCCAAAGCCGAATACCAGTATTTGTCCTTTGCCTCAGGACGGGCTTCACACGCAGTGACAATGACAATTATTATTATATAAGTAACTACTACTAGTCTATATAGTGTATTTATATATAGTATTATATATATATATATTATTTACAACTCCAATATATACTACAAATTAAGCAAAATAATACTATGCAGAAATAAAAACAACTATTCGGCTTCAGTCGGCTTCAGTCGAACTGTAATCCAGCTATTCGGTATTCGGCCAAATTGTATAAATGGCATTTGGTACAGCCCTAATGATATTACAGAGGTTCTGGTAGTTGACAGCAAGGTGGGCACCTTGTGCCCTCACTGATGATCAGGATTCTATGAGTGAAATTAAAGGTACACTACTCAGCCCAAATGTGTTTTTTTCCCATAAAGTCAATCCTTCATTGAACACAATGCATTCAGTTTTTCGAGAACCCGAGAAGCTAAATATATTTTTAGTTCTTCCAGTGCCGAAGTGGAAAAAAATGTAATAACATCCAGGCACTGAAAGTGTTAAAGGCTAATTTACAGTGGGGGGACCACCTGCTGGTAGTTGGCCTTGGGGGGGTCCGCCTCACTGCAGGCTGCTGTGGACAAAATATCCAGCAATTATCATGTCTGCGTTCCCTTGCAGGGCAGCTTTCCAAACCATCATTTTTTGCCTGCATGTGCCATTACTTATAGAGTGAGACCAATATGCAAATCAGTTCTGACAGCATCAATGGCAGCAGTCAAACCCAAATTGCTATGGTTCTCACTCTTTCAGCACAAGATCACAAGCAATACCCCAGACCAGTTTCGGCGTTGTTGGGCCTCCTCAGTGAGGTGTAGCTTGCATCTCTGTACACAGCAAACCCAGAACCCACTTCTGGGCGTACCTGGCCCACTTTGAGTGACTTTAGCAAAACAAAAAGTGATGGCTGGAGAATCTAGAATTAATCAATGCCACTGGGAACACCTCTGGGCAACTTTCCAAACCATTATTTCTTTGTCTGCATGTGCCATTTGATAAAACAAGAATGTATGCACATGGGGGGATTTTAATTTCTGGGTTAACAATCTCTCGCAGCCCCTGTCCAAGCTTTTCTTAACAAATATGGAAGCTGTGTCCTTTACACAGAGGGTGACAGAACCCACCCACAAACTAGGCAACACCTTAGACGGACTTTATCACCTAGAGGGGAATATGAAGGTGGACTCGCCGTTTGACATTCTGTGGTCCGACTATAGGGCGATCCCATTTATAATTCTCAAGGCCATGACCAAGAATAGACCTCTAAAGGATAAGACAACTGAGAGGAACTGGGGAAAACTTGATGTAGAAAGAGACCTCTTACTTAAATTTAGCCTGGACCCGCCTCATCCAAGTTTACAGATGCGTCAGGAACCATTCTCAGAGGCGGATCTCTGTCTGGGGGAAGGAAAACTCTAGAGATAGCAATTAGAGACCTGGACAATTGGTATGTTAAATCCTTAGATAAGATAATTCTGGCAAAAGGACTAGACCCAAACAGATTAGAACTAAGACTTGGTTCTCTACGGAAACACTAGCACAAAAAAAGCAGTTGCGGGAAGCACTAAGAAACTGGCAAACCAACAAAAATGAATCAAATTTACTTTATTAGCGTATGCTCCGCAGACAATATAGGGCGACAATAAGGATAAAAAAGAAATCTCACTACACTAGACTTATCACACAAGTCCCCTGCCCCAGCAGAGGTGTTCAACATTATAAAAGAACTGCAAACTATAAAGATTCCAGATGCTGTCCCATCGACTGAAGAATTCTGTCAACAGATGGCCGCACACATCTTAAAGAAAGAGAACAAGTTAGATTAAAAAAATAAAGAACTAGGAAAGAAGCTAAAGGGGAGAGTGTTAAAAACAGACAAAGAAACCCCCAAATGTAAATTAGCGAACTTTGACCTTCTCACAGAGCTAGAGTTATCAACATTAATCTCCTCTGCCAATACGGTGGGGTCCCAAGATGATCCTTACCCTCTGGTAATAGTAAAAAAATTAGCACGTAGTGGGGTAGTGGGAAGAATTCTGAGGGAAATAGTCAATGCCTCTCTGACCTAGGGCATTATGCCCACTAACTAAAAACCTTAGAATAAATCCAGGGTTTACCCACGTTTATTTATACTGACGTCCCAGCAGTAATATGGGAACGACAAGACATACAAGGAAAAATGATTCCCTTAGAGGTCCTTAGTGGACATGTGTCTCAAGGATAGGAGACCGGATAGACATGTAGGCTCTCAAAACCAAAGATTCCTGCTAGATAATGTCCATAAAGTATTATACCATCTTGACCACAATTTCATTTTTTAAATACTTCAAACAGCCTGCATAGCAAAAAGAGAACCTAAGGTAGCGCCTCATCGCAATTATTTTATTCAAAAAAATGTACAAAAATAGAACATTAATTCAGAAAATCAATTACAAAAAAATACATAGAAAAACTGTATTGCTGGACAAATCAAATTAGAATTCGAATCAAATGAGCTCTGTAGCATCTCTTAGGTGCCGATGTTCGCTGCTAACTCCTAGGCGGCATCCTAGGAGTTAGCAGCCATGCTGGCTTCTGAGTGGTACACGACTTAAAGGCTGGTGTACAACTCAGGAATTAAACTTCCCCGAACACGGCCTTGCCTGTTTGTGCTTGCGCCATGCATAAGCACCAGTTTTTTAATTATTTTCTTACTTGAATACCACTGCTCTTAGGGGATGGGGGATGCTTGGCAAGTGGGGAATCACAGGGGAGATGGTGTCTACCCACGTCTATCCTCCAAACGGACACTGCATTTGTTTCAACAATAGCATACTGTCAGGATCCCATTTAAGTCCCCTGCTCTGCCAACAGTTAGGCCACATAGACGCCTACGATCCCCTTGGTCCTTCCAGCAACAACATAGTTTCCGCCCAAGATTGGTATAGGGTAGGATATGAGGTAACCAGTTATGGTAAAACCCTGCTTTGCATTATTGGACTTGTTGTGCATTATGCTGCTATTATGTTTACGTCTGACTTATGTTGATCATAATAACCTTAGTCTATGGATACTTGTTTTGGATTCCGGCTGCCTTTGCTAAACGATAATTTGGACCTTTAAAGATGGCG
>JAVSBX010022265.1:0-14484 GCA_033119125.1 Desmognathus anicetus
TGATATCACCGACCCTCAACCGCCTACGCTGATACCTCCCCACAGTAGCATTAGAATCCAGTCCTACACCCGGGTGGCGCCGGCCTCCTGGGACCGAGCTGTCTTTGTGCCAGGTGGTCGTTTCCACTCCCAGCCACATTTCCAGTACAGTCTGCTCCGCCCAAAGGTTAGTGATCATATATATCCTCAAGAACCTGAATTGTGACAATATGGACCCAGGCACGGAAAAGGAAATCAACTGGATTTGATTATCTCACAATGCATATCTATTAAGGACAGTCTTCTTTTCCCATGTCCTGGTCTGATCACAAGATCATGTTTTTTTCCATCTTAGACTGGTTTCCGCAAAATCACACACACAAATCTAAGGTCCAGATGACAAAGGAATGGGTTCGCCCCTTAAGAAGCCTCACCTTACCAACCTTCGTCGAAGCCTATTTTTGATTGCATGACATCGATCTTTGCACAAGCTCGCTCAATGGCCAATTTGATGGTTTAAATCATTGGTCACAGCTGCGCTTGATGAAATGGCTCCCTACTCTTGACACGCAGATATACTTTCCACTCTCAGGCTGCTATGATAATGACCTCTCGAAGATGCAAAATATTTTTAACAAAACTGGATGGCTTTTAATAAACTGGCATTGAACAATGAAAAAACAGAGGTTCTTCTTCTTGGCACGAGATACAAGCTAAATGCATTGCCCCTGAATACAAGTCTTTTAGTATTGAGGGTTGTATCATTAATACCTCAGCCGTAGTAAGAACACTTGGGGTTCAACTAGATGCTCATTTGTCTATGTGGAACCACAAACTTAAGTTGAAATCCTCATGCTCATATATTCTGAAGCTACTGAGGCAGATTAGGAATTATTTATCAGAGGATCATATGGCTCGGGTTGCAGGTGCCCTGATTAACTCCAGGCTCGACTACTGCAACGGTCTGTTGGAAGAGTCAGATAAGAGGGTGTTTCACTCTCTCCAAGTGATTTAGAATGATGCCGTAAGGGCTGTCTCTGGTCTCTCACGTGGAGAACATGTTTCCGGGGCAAGGCAGGCGTTACACTGGTTACCAGTTAAACAGAGGGTATGCCATAAAATATGTACGATCACACACAAATGCATTTATGGATCAGCCCCTAGTTACCTGACTGACAAAATAAAACTGCATATACCAAAACGTCCTTTAAGATCTGCTTCAGTGAAAACTTTGTTTCCTTCGAGAGTGAAGCTGTCTACCTTTGGCGGACGTACATTGGTTAATCAAGCGTCTCTTTGTTGGAACTCGCTACCCCTTCAAACTAGAGATATTGAGGATATGGCAACCTTTAAAAAGGCTGTAAAGACATTTCTTTTTATGGATGTGACATGAGCATTTGCATGTCTTGTCCTTGTTGTTTTCTGTTATGAAGTTGTGCTGGATTTTGTCTTGGATTTGTCGCTACCGGCTGTGCACTGAGGCCTGAGGGCGAGTCTGCATGTAAAAATAATTAAACTTAAACTTAAACTTAAGAACAAGGCTAACAGGTGTACTTTAACTGCAAATGTTTTTATTATTATAATTACAGATGGACATATCAAAAACAGCATTGTGTCAACAATATCAAAACAGTAAATCTCGACAATACATCAAAATGGCATATAAAGCAACAGAAGTCCCGCAATCGCAACGTTAAACCTTCTCCCCCTCCCCTTCCCACCTAACCAACACCCCCTCCAACTACCAGTGTTCTAGAAATGTTTTCCCTCCCTTTTCAGCCTGGTGACAAAGTTATAATATTATGATGTCAGCAATAGTCTTTTGGCCAACACTCCCGTGCAGAGTTGCAATCTTAGTGGTTTGGCAGCGTCGGTGAGAAAAGGGGCTCAATTGTCTCACAAAAGTCATCCATTCTATAACGTATCTGGGCCGTAATATAGTCTATTCCTACAATCTGCCACACTTTAACAAACCAACTATCTGCCGATAGTTGGCCACCAGTCTTCCAAAATCTTGCAACGGTCAGTTTGTCTGCCAGCAATAGCTTCTGTATCAGTTTATTGTCCCGAAAAGAGTCCCTGATGACAATATTCTACCCAGACCAAGTAGCACTATTCCTGGGTCCCAAGGGATGTGTATACCCACTACTACTCCTATTTCTACTAGGATCGTATTCCAGAAGGTTTCCACAAGTGGGCATTGCCACCACATATGCAAATACATTCCAACCTGTTCACAGCCTCTCCAGCACACACTCACCCCTGTTCTTGTTATCTTATTCAGAGTTACCGGCGTCATATACCACCTATAAAGGATCTTATAGGCATTCTCCTTCATTTGTGTGCATATCGAGGCCTCAGCTGCCTTTGTCCATATCTTCCCCCAATCCTCCACACTCAATTCACTTCCCAAATCTTCCTCCCATTTCTTTTTATAATTCCAATCTAGCTTGTCCAATCTCTCAATCAATAGGGCATATATGCCTGAGATCAAACCTTTCGCGGAGGATGGCCGTGCTAAGAAAAGTCTCAAATGGGGTGAGGATTCTAGTACCTCCAGCTTTTACCTCTGGGGAAGTGGCCCAGTATTGCAATTACCAATACCAAAATCTATCCGATTCTGCCAGCTGGAATTCCTTTTTACACTCTCTCGCAAAATAAATCTCACAGCAAGTGACAACCCCCTTATCGCCACCTATTAAACACCTTCGATTCCATCCCTGCGGAGAATTCTACAGAATAAAAAAGAGGGGCAAATGGGCTGGGGAAAGTGGTCAATTCATAACGCTTGCAGGCCCAATCCCATGTCTCCAAAACAGATGTGGTCGCCAGATCTAGATACAGTGAGGGAGGTCTCGCTCCTTTTGGAATCCAGGCTTGTCTACCCAGCAGACCCTTCGCCAACGCCATTTTCATGTGTACCCATGGCAATTCCATCTCAAACCTCGTCCAGAACCACAGGACCCTAAGATGAGCTGCTGCATGATACATGAGTTTATTGGGACAGGCCAAACCCCCCTCCGCTTAGGTTGATAAAGAATGTGTGCATACACTCTTGGTCTTTTATTGTCTCAAATATATTTTTGAAGTGTGGCCTGGATCCGTCTCAGCTGGGATAGTGGAACCTGACAGGGCAAAGACTGGAAATAATATAGCAGCTGCGGAAGTATTGTCATTTTCACCACAACAATCCTTCCCAACCAAGACAAGTGCAAACATCCCCATATAGCCAATTCTCTATTTATCTTGTTAAAAAGGGGGGGTAATTAACCTCATATAATTTACTATTGTTATTGGGAATCTTGACCCCCAGATATTTAATTGCTGAGGTCCACCACCTCAAGCAGGATTGTGTCATTAGCGCCGCCTTCATTGGGGGAGGTACCTGTATTCCCATAATTTCAGATTTTGAGGTGTTTATTTTCAAGCCCACTATATCTCCAATTCTCCCCATGCCTCTTGAATTGAAGTTTCTGGATTTTGTAGGGTCAATATTATATTGTCAGCAAATAAGCATATTTTGGAGTGGACTTCTCCCACTTTCACCCCAACAATCTTGGGGTTACTGCGCATTCAATAGCCAATGGCTCTATTCCTATGGCAAATAGGAGTGGGAAGAGGGGACAATGCTGCCTGCTGCCACTGGTCACTTTGAACTCATCCGTTTGTTTCCCATTCACCAATATTCATGCCTTTGGCGCTGCATATTTAGCAGCAAACATAGCACAAAATTTCTTCCCCCCCCCTTTCTCTGCAAGACTGCAAATACCCACGGGACCTCAACTCTATCAAACGCTTTCTCCACGTCCAGGGCCAGCAACACTGTTGGTAGCCTGGAGCGGTTGGCCTTTTCTACTACATGTATCACTCTCCTAATATTATCCTCTGTTCTCCTGTTTTGTATAAAATCTGCCTGGTCTGGATCTATAAGGCGCAAGAGTAGGGGATCTAATCTTCGTGCCAGGATCTTCAAGTATAACTTAGCATCAAGGTTCAACAGAGATATCGGTCTGTAGGCGCCACATTGATCCAGTGGTTTACCCTCCTTATGAAGCAATATGATTGTGGCTACTTGCATCGTCTGGGATATTGCGCCCACATCTCTGAAAGTATTAAACAGTATTGTGAGTCTCGGTATTAGTAACTCTGCAAATGTTTTATAAAACACCTCTGTTTAGCCATCTGGGCCAGGGGCCTTGTTAGATTTCAAGGATTTAATAGCACTCCTTACCTCTTCCTCTGTAATTGCCCCCTCTAGTCCACTCTCTCCGCTGGCGTAACCCGGTGGCATCGGAACGCTATCCAAGTAAGCCTGAATATCCTCTGTGCTTGTGCCCTGCGCTGTATAGAGGGATTTAAAAAAGCCTCTAAATACCTCCCTTTTATCCTTTTCTGATGCTGTCATAGCCATGCTCCCTTCCTTCCTCATTTGTGGGATCGACTGTCTAAGTGACTGTGCTTTAAGATGTTGTGCCAGCAGCTGGCCTGGTTTGCCACCTTGTTCATAATGGGTCTGCCTCAATCGCAGTAAGCTAAAGGCTATTTTGTTGTTAAGGTGTTGGTGCAGGGCTCCTTTGGCTGATTGCCATTTCTGAAAATTCACCCTAGAGCGTGTGTTTCTATGTGCCTCTTCTGCCTCATCCACCTCTTTCTCCAATTGTCTCTGTAATTCTATTCTCTCCCTGGATTTTTTTGCAGCCAGTGCTATTAATTTGCCCTGCAACACCTCCTTAAATGCATCCCACAAGATCAGGGGCAAAGTCTCTCCCCCCTCATTCTCCTGAAAGTAAAGGTGTAGCACTCTTCCACCTCTGCCTTGCAGACCGGGTCACGTAGCATCTCCGGGCTATACCTCCATCTCCCACTACCACCACGCTCCCTCTCCCAGCCACCCCCACCACAATCCAGACTGGAGCGTGAACCCACCAAGTTATCCTCACTATATCACATTCAGTAACTCTCCTCACCAATTGGGCATCACCCCAAATCATATCAATTCTCTAATGGGACCTATGGACATGTGAGAAAAAAGAATATTTTGTCTTATGTGGGTTCATTTGCCTCCAAACATCCACTCTGCCCATATCTGCCAAGATTTGCCTAACCTTCAGCAAATTTTCCGTTCCCCCTCTACCGCTCGAAGTTGCCCTATCCTTCACTACATCAATCACTGCGTTGAAATCCGCTCCTATCACCAGGGTGCCCTCCACAAAGTTTTGTAGTTCGCTCATTATAGTTTCCAAAAATGTATTGTGTCCCTGATTAGGACTATAAACAGAGACTAGCGTGTACTGACTATCTTTGATTTTCCCTTTTCCAAATATGTCCCTACCCTCTTCCCCTTTTCTTATCGTTCGCTGAGTAAATGGCACATTCTTCCCTATTAGTATAGCCACCCTTACCTTCTTTTGAGCATTGGTCGCATGAAATTGTAATGGGAAGGCCCTGGAGCGGAGGAGTTTCACATCTGTTTGTTTCAAATAAGTTTCTTGGAGAAAGGCTATATTAGCCTGTAGATCATTAAGTTCTCTGAATAATCTGCTCCTTTCTATGGCGAGTTTAAACCCTTGGTGTTATTGGATATAAACGTTGGCATCATTGTGCATCGAAATCACTCTCACAGTTACCATGCCACCCCGTATCATCAACTTTCAAAACATCTCTGACCTCTGGCATACCCCTCAATTTGTACTCCCTGGTTCCCCTCCCTTCGAACATAAACCCAACATCCCCCCCAACAACAACCCCAACACCCCACCCATCTAACATAACCGCCACTAGTCTCAGTCCTGCAGTGAATCCTCTTCCTTTCATACTCACTGTTAACTTCCACCTATCCAAACATCGCCTTACCTAAACATCCCGCAGAGCACTCGCACCTGATCAATCGTATATTACATATCTTTCAGCCAGTCTTACAAACAACAAATTTCCCTCCAACCGACCCTCTCCAACACTAGCAAATTGTGTAAAGAAACCTGCCCAAAAACAAGCATCTCAAGTTCTTGCTGTTCTCAGGCTTTCTATTTCTCCCCTATTTCGGGACTTCCAAGACACAATATCCGAATGTTCCAACATTGTAGATCGTCCTTCTTTGTTCCCCCCATCCTCCTGGGTTTATTCATTTCGGACATCACACCCCTCTCTTTGAGTTCCTGGGCCTGAGTTCCCTCTCCTCTGGCACCTCGCTTTCCCCAGAAGTTTCCACTGCCATGGGATGGCTCCACGAAAGGGCGCCATCCCGTGAGTCCACCCGCATGTTTCCCATCTCCAGATTCTCTCAACCTTCTACCACCGTACCTATGCGATGTTCCTTACCGTCCAGGTTAACACTGAGACCAAACGGAAATGTCCAGTGGTATCTAATCTTCCTTTTCTGCAGCCCCATTGTGATCGGTCTCAGTGCCCTCGTCTCATCAATGTCATAGGTGCTAAGTCTTGATAAATAGAGTACGGTTCATCCTTGTAATGGAGGGAGATGGTGTTCCTCGCCGTAGCCAAGATCTTCTCTTTTAGTCCATAGTCTGTAAATTTCAGCAGAATGTCACGAGGCATCAACATTTCTCCTCTGTCTTCTCTGCCCACTCTGTGCACACGGACAAACCGGAAATCTGAGACCGGTACCTCCGGCAGGAGCAAGTGACACAGGTTCGCCACCATTTCTACAATATTTCCATTTTCAATCCCCTCTTTCAAGTTACGTATAGGCTCCTATTCTCCAAGTCTTCGCATTTCGAGAAGAGGAAAGCATTTTGCCTCTGGAGTACATTTAGTTCTTCCGGGTGTGCAGACAGCGTTTCCACCAGCCCTGTGACTGTAGTCTTTGTCCTGGCCATGCGGTCTCCCATCTCTTCCATATCTTTTTTAGTCTCAGCCATTTCCACTTGTAGTTCGGCTCGCAGGGAGCCCAACAGGTGTACTTTAAAAGGGGCTTGGTTTACAGAGGAGATCCACCTTCTGAAAAACATAGGCCGAATTCTAGAAAGATGATGGAGATCCTCTAAGACCGATAGGGATAAACAAATTTGTAAACTTCATCACAAAAGTTAAAAACTAGGAATTACTAGAGCGAAATTGGACTACCTGAATAGGTTGATTTCGGAGGCTAAATCCTCATCTGCCTCTTTATTCAAGATCAATAAAATCTTAACATTGCCCCGTCAAAAGAAATTTCCTCCGACCCGGTAATGCCAACTGCAGAGCAGCTGTCACAATTTTTTCATCACAAGGTCTCAAACATTTGCAACACCATACAGCAGAAACAGTCTATGAATCAGGTGAACTCTTTTCTTCAGCCAGTGGTGCCCCCTTCTATGGAAATGCCCACTGCCTCCACCCCAGCTGCTATATCAACCACTTCAGATACAGAGGATTTAGAGTAGTACACAAAATGGTTGCATTTTCAGCTATTGACCCCTCAGGAGGTTTTGAAAATTCTGAATTCCATTAAGAACCCATCCTCTCCTATAGATCTGCTACCTATAGCCTTCTTTAAAAACCTTGCTCCAGTGATGGCTTGTGACGTAACTGCATTAGTCAATTACAATCTGGCTGCAGGGATTTTTCCAGAGATTGCCAAAAAGGGATTGTTATCCCATTGAGTAAAAAACCATCGCTGTCCCATTCTGATTGCACAACCTATTGGCCTATTAAATTGCTGCCGCTACTAGCATGTCTGTTGGAGAGAATCGCTCCATTCAACTACAAAGCCATCTGGAAACCTATACAATTCTTCATGATTATCAATCAGTCTTTTGCCCCAAAGGGGAACAGAGCTTGCCATCATGGATATCCAGCAGTGGCTGCTTTTCCTAAGAGACTGGGGTCATGCAGTCGCACTTGTCCTTCTTGACCTGTCAGCTGTATTTGAAACAATCGATCATGAGAGGCTTCTGGAGCACCTGATGTCACCAGGGCAGATGGCTAGTCCGGTTCTGAACAGGTTCCGGTCATTCCTTACAGGTCCGTCCCAGCATGTGCGCATTGGACCGGAGGTTGCCGAGCAAACTTTTTCAACTGCGGTGTTCTGCAAAGGCTTGCCTTTATCTCCTACATGTAAATGGAGCTCCTGGCTAGGTAGATCCAAAGCTTTGGACTCTTTTTTCAAATGTGTGCCAATGACACTCAACTTCTTTTAGATCTCCATCCTTCCTCACAGGATTGAGAGGTAATTGTGGCTGCCTGAACATCTATTCAGGACTGGATGGAGGAGAACTGGTATGCCTAAATGAAGGCAAAACGAGATTCTCCTCTCCGGGTTGGAGCACCCAGTCTTGGAGCCACCCATCACCTGGTCTTCCTCTTTTGGCACCCACCCTACCCTATGGTACAAACGCGTAATCGGGGGTGCTGTTTAATTGTCATCTTGATTGCGTGTCGCAAGCTCACGCCATGATCCGCGCCGACCATCATCAGTTAAATCGGCTAAAGCAGGTATTGCCTTGTCTAGCCACAAATCGCCGGACGGTGTGTCAAGCTCTGGTCTGTTCTCGAGCGGCTTACTGAAGCCTTTTCTGCTCAGGAGCAGCAAAGTATTCACTGAATAAGCTCCAAGGTTTGCAAAACCATATGATTAGGTCTTGTGCAATCTCCGTTGGTCTGACCATGTCTCCGCAGCCAGACACTCACTCGGATAGATGTCTATAGCTGATCAAATCAAGCTCAAACAACTGACACTGGCATGGACTATTGGACATCATTAGGGCCCACAATATTTTCAGTCATGGGTTGTGCCGCATGCAGGATCGTCCATTTCCACTTCTCCAATCAGACTTTGAAGCTTGCAGTTTGCAGCTACTTTAAAGAACGGCTCGGTGGCAGATCCTTACAAGTACTGCTGTCTCGCCTTTGGAATCCTTTGCCCCTGCGTCTGAAACAAACTGTTCAAGGCCACACTTAAAAAGATCCTCAGTGGTATGCCCACATGGCCTTCTAATTATTAAGCTGATCCTAATGGACGCTTGAACTCTTTTGGACGTTTTCTGTTCTGCCTTCAGCAGAAGTGCTTTTAACTTGTTTCTAATCTTTTTAGATTTTTTACTGTTCTTTTTATTTTTATTTTTGTTTTGTTCGATTTGTTTTTGTATGTTATTTGTTGCTTGCTGTTTTTTTTAAATTTCAAACGATTTTATTAGAATTGATTCTCCATAGTGCTGCGTGTCCACCCAGGACCACATCAGATATACATCCTTGTTTTACTGTTCAATACTAACACACATATACAAATCCAAAAAAGACAACTAAAACAAAAAAATGAATACATATAACCCCACCTCCGGGAATGTAATCATTCCTAAGATGCCAAATACATTACCGAGTTGGTCGGTAATGTACTTTTGGCAGTACTTACCGCCAAAAGTACATTACCGCCAACTATTTTAGCAGTAAGAGCCATCGGCCCTATTATGAGTTAGGCGGTATACACCTAGGTACCTACCGCCTAAATCATAAGCCCTTACCGCAATCTCCCTTAACGGGAAATTACAGGAAGGGTATTTTGCGCTAATACCCGCAGGTATTAGCGCAAAATATACCATCCCGACAGGGCATGCTGTAGTGCCCTTGCTTCCATAGGAAGCAGGGCATGAGAGCGCCCTGCTTCGAAGCAGGGCACCATTATTTTTCACCAGTTCCACTGAAATAGTGAAAAATAATGAAAAATGTCAACAACAAATAATTATTTTAAAACCGCTATTTGGCGGTACGTACCACCAAATATAGGTACCCTACCGCATTTTAAATACGGTAGGGTATCTATTGCGGTAGGTACCGCAATGCTTTAACGCATTGCGGTACGTACGGCAATAAAATGCCCTAATTGGGCGTTATGACCTTGGCGGAGTCGGTAAGTACCAAATCGGTACTTACCGACTCCATTACCACCAAGGTCATAATCAGGGCCCTAAAATTCTGCGTTTCACAGTTCATTATATCATTAGAAGCAGTCTGTTTCTCAGGATCCCCGTGCATGATTGTACTTGTCTCAGGGTTGTTGCATACTCCAGGAACGGCCGCAAATTCTATGAAATTCCAACCCCTGCCATCTTATTTGTCCTGTAATATATTCCATTCCCATCACCAGCCCTTTTGAACCAATTGTCTGCAGTCAGTGCCGATCCACTTTCCAAAATCTGGCTATGGTCTGTCTTGCTGCCACTAAAAGTTGCCTGACGAGCTTACGAAAAACAAAGCGTTCTTGCCCAGTGCCACGACATTTCCGTATACCACCAAGTCCCCATGTCTGATGACGTTGACAACCCTGAATCCAGTAAAAGTGGAGAGGAGAGGACAGCAGTGACAAGGATGCAGAAGCCAACATTCTGAACCCCAGACATGGCCAGGCAGCTGAGGTGTGCCAAGACATCATTGACAGCTTCTTCCAGTGACAGCCAACAGCACCACTTACAGTGCAAGTGTGTGACATTGCAGCCCTGATGCACTGTCACTTGTCAGGACATAGATATATGCAATATATACCATACAGCGCAGTACCCTCCTACACTCCACACTGCAAGAAGAGGATGTAGCACACAGGTAACTGAAAAATGTGTACCACTTTTCCTCACACCCATGTCCATGTGCACTGCAGGTATACTATTTCCTGCCACTTTTCTTGGACAGGACAAGGTTCTCTGACCCAAGCCATTCCCTGGTTGACCAACTGATGGTAATGGAGGGCTGCAAGAGTTGGCTCCATAGGGCAAGCCTTTGAAGCTCATTCCATCAGGAGCAGATGCCATGGGGAGGCCTCATGAGCAGGTGCCATGGGGAGGCTGATGGGCTGCCCCCTGGATGGGGTGAAGCCAGTTACAGAAACAGATGGGCCAGCCAGGGGGCATAGGCAGGGATCCAACAAGTCCCCTCTGGGAGCAGATTTGTTTGAATAAGTCCTGCATTAAGTTCCTGCTGAGTGCGCAGTGTACTGCTGCATCATCTGTGGTGCGTGTTCTCTGTGCCTCCACTGCCTGGGTCTGTGCCAACATGGCCTTGGTGAGGCCCTTCAGGGACTCATTCACCTCCAGCACTGCTTCTTCTTCGATCTAACCAGCAGACATGGCGATGCCTGTGAGAGCATCCGTGGCCCTGTGATGCTCTGTGTCTGCTGCCGTTCCGCCATGGCTACTAGCCATTACGTCACATCAAGGAATACAGCTTCCATCTGACCCTTATGAGAAATGGCCTACTCCCTTGGGGGAAGATAAGACTTGGGAGGTTTTATGGGGGGTGTAGCAATGTGTTTATAGGCCAGCTACTCATCCCTGTCATCTGGCACATCGCCAATATCCCCTGTAGTAGAGTACCCACCCGCAGGCTCAATTGCACCCATGCCTTCACGTTCCTCCTACAATTGAGGTGTCAGCTGTAGCGCCTTGCCTCTGCTTTGGTGCAGGGCATGTCAATGTTATTTGGTGATTTCTTTGCCATTGATTGGCATCACAGCAGGCGCAGTTGTGACCGGTGCCTGCAGACTATACTGGGGGGATGGGTGACCTTATGGCGGGCACATCTGCAGCAAATGGCACAGGAGGGGCGGACAACGCTGTCGTGTGTTAAATGGGTGCTGCCTCTTCAACCAGCCTGACAGGCTGCACAGGTGTTGGTGCCCTTCTCCTGCCAATCTGCAGTGCTGCTGAAGATTGTCCTAGCTGGTCTGTGGAATGAAGAGGAGTTTTAGTACATGGCACCATATGCTTGCATGGCATTCTACTGTCTGTACATGTCATACAGGGTAGTTGCAAGGCTGTAAGATTCTGTATCGGCCCACGTTGGTTGCCTCTATGTAGAGTGTAGATACATAGACATGCCATGCACATGCTATCATTCATTGGCCAATGGGGTACAGATTGTTGCCATTCCTGCATGTCCAGAGGTTGTGCCGTTGACTGTAATGTAGATTTAGGAATGTCGTGCCCAGTCATTGTACTCACAAAGGTGGCACCACATGAGCAGACGCACTGGCACATGTGTTTCCGCACAGCTCATTGTGAGGGAGTATGAACAATGCCCTCCTGGCATCTGACATACTTGGTGGGATTGTTGTAGGGCATTTTCTATGTATGATAGTGTTTCTACACTTTCAGTCATAAGGAAGTGTGGGGAGTATTCTGAAATGGAAGGGGGTAGCTCACTTTAACATGTACAATAAAGTACTCCAATCACCTGAATGCATGGATCTACATCATTTCATTTGGCGACGAGGCTCGAGCTCTCCGCTCCCACCTGGATCCACGGTGCGCTCCCTTCAACTCCAAAGAGCCGTCTTGTGAGCTGTCTTGCGTCTCTTGTGAGGCCTCTTGTGATGTGCCTCTGAAGCACCCCTGAGTGGCTCCAGAATAGCTCCTGAATGGCTCCTGAAGCGCTCTGAAGCGCCCCGCGAGTGGCACAGCTGGGTGGGGTCCAGTGTGACTCATCACTGGACACTGGTAGAGCTGAAGGGGAAGCGCTCATAGAGCCTGCTGTTCCCCAGTGGCTGTCGGCTCTCTGCAAACAGCGCGGCTGTGGAGTCCCGGCTGCGGCTACGTCCTCCTGTTGGTGCCCGGATGTGGTGGTTGGTGTTCGCGTCCTTCGACGTCTTCAACATGCCCCTGAAGAAAGGGTAAGAAGGGGAACTCCTTCTCCCCCCCTGCCTCCTCCTGCAATAGACGAACTGCCCGCCGGTGCGTCCAATCAGAGGCCTCCATTGCCGCTTCAATCATACTGCTATAGAGGAACCGCCCGCCGCCCCGACCTATCAGAAGTCGCCCTTGGCTGTCCAATTAGCTTGCGAGTTCTACCCTTGGCTGCTTGGCCAATCAGGCCTCAGGCCAGCAGCCTGCTTCTTCTCAGTCAGCTACAGCCTGCGCCTCTGGGCAGAAAGGACTTGTGGGCATAATAAACAATTAATTGGAACTTGTGGGCCTAATAAACAATTAATGTCAATGGTGTAATGGGCCAATGGTTTTAAGGTTTTCCGCATGGGTACCTCTCAAGGCTGCCACTTGCCTACCAACTTGCCTACAAGGTACAACTTGTAAGTTGTTACGACCTATGGGTTTTTTTCATTGGTGGAAATCAAAGGTAGAGCAATATCAGTATGCTCAACCCGGCACACAACCAAAGTGCTCGACCGCACATAGTTTTTCAAAGAAAAAGGTATTGAGTAGACCAATGTAAGGTAGAGTGAACTTATTTAATTGTAGAAGGCAAATGAAAGTTTCAAGTTCATACAGAAGGCTTAATAAGCTTCAATTGTTTTATGGTTATTAAAACTCATAACCATACATGTCCTCAGGGTTTACGCGTTTCGAATTCAAAATTCATCATCAGAACCCAAACAGTAGAAAGGTAAATCTACACAATATTCAAAGAGCAAATCTGAAATAAAGGCAAACATTTTTTAGAATATGGGTAACAGCATTTCCACAAAATATCATAAAATGGTCATACCTAAGTAGTCAGAAGAGATATATAACAAAACAAGGAGAAACCAAAATCAAAAGAGTAAAGGGAGAACACAATAAAGTAGAGAAGAAAAAGAATATATTTACTTACCTCACGAGGTAAAGAAATAAATATATGTGAGAACGCCAAAGCTGAAAAACGAGAAGTGCAAAGAAAACACTAATAAGGGGCACGGCAAGAAGATGAATATTCAGCAACTACATACAATGAATATTAAGAGAACCTACCTTGCAAAGCCGTAAAGCTAATCATAGACAGAATAGCTGGAGCCCGAGCTCAACACCAGATGGACTAACATCAAGGTACAACTTGTAAGTTGTTACGACCTATGGGTTTTTTTCATTGGTGGTCATGGCTGATTTTCATTTCGACAAACCCCATCCTTTTTACCCCTTCCTGGCGAGCCCACCATTCAATGGAAAAGTTTTTTAATTCCTATTTAATTGCTATTGGTGGCACAGGGTTTCCTCCCGTCAGGAAGAAGCACATTCTCCTTAATGCTTTAGGGGTCGAAGGCAGGAGAATATACGAGTCCTTACCTCATGTCCCTGCTCCTGCTGCTGGCGATGCTGCCATAGACTGTTTCCTTCTTACTCAAAGGAAGCTCAAAGCCCACTTTGGTCAGCCTCCTAATGTAGTTATGGAACGGCATTAGTTCTTTATTGGAATACAAATGCAGAGTGAGAATACTTTGAACTTTGTGGCTAACCTCAGAACCCTAGCCCAAACCTGCCAGTTCGATCATCTACAAGATAGTTTGATAAGAGACCAGATGATCAGGTGCTGTTCTGATAAGAAGTTAACAGAGAAATTGTTAGTTATTGAGGATCTTACCTTGGACAGAACCGTCAAGCTAATGAAAGCTGCTGAACTGTCCAATAAGCAAGTCCAAGAGTTGGAAAGGCCCTTGCAAAAAGTGGATATCGCTGCCATCAACAAACCCCAGGAGTTCAAAAGGTTACCTTCTTATCTTATCTTATCTTAACAGTATTTGTAGAGCGCACGGGCACCCGAGGGCATCATGGCGCTATGGGAGTCAGACGGGATAAGAGATGCAAAAAAAAG
>JAVSBX010033343.1:0-14467 GCA_033119125.1 Desmognathus anicetus
TGCCTTTCCAGAGATGAGTACCAACAGAAAATAAGAGTAGTGAGGGAGTTGAGCCTATGCAGATAGGAGGAGTCAGAGGGCCCGTGTCAGAACAAGAAAAGGAAAGAAGGAGAAGAGAGAGACTTTGTTTCTATTGTGGAGAACCTAACCATATCATCCCTCATTGCCCTAGGTTGTTGGGAAAAGCCAACGCTGTGATGCTCTAGGGGGTTGTGTTGATGTGTATCCCCCAAGCTAGACCCCCCTCTCGGTATACAGCTGGCAATGCGTTACTGGAAGGACAAGTACTGATGGGAGGACTCACTGTTTAGTGGCTGTAGCGTGTCTCAACCGTTGAATGTGTTTGCAAACCCGGGCAGGGACCACCCAACCAAGGCTAACTGATCGATGGCCGGGTCTGCCACCCAGGGAAGGGAGTGTTTCTGGATTCGAGGGTAGGGAACTCCCACCTTCCTGCGCCGCTGCTCAAGGAATGCGTCCCTGGGGTCCGTGGGGTGAAATCCAGCGAGTCTGCAGGTGAGAAGGGGGCAAGTCGTTAGCCCTTGGATATGACCACAACCCCGGAGCCCTCCCCCTTCTTATCCTAGAACCCGAAGGAACCTCAAGTCACCTGTGAAGGGGTGGCAGCCCGGGATGATGAACTTGGGGAGCAGGATAACGTCTCTTCCGCGCTTCTTCTCTGTAGGACAGCACCAAATGTTAGTGGGAAGAGGAAGGGTGCCAAGCGCGGGTGCCCTATCTTAGCTCTGGCAGCAGGCAACTTACTTTCTCTGAAGGCGAAGGGCGCGTGGACATGTGCAGTTCCGTCTGGGACTGCACCACTGCTGGAGCAGTAGATCAAGCGTGGCCGCTCAGAAGCACCCACGGGGCCCCGTGGGTGCGTGGCCACTCAGGTTAGCAGTAAGGATACGAGCGCTCGTGAGGAGAGCGCTTCGTGGGCCGCGGGAGCGCGGCTTCAGTGCGGCCGTCAGTCTCCTGAGGAGAACGGGACTATAATGACAGCCGCAGGGGAGACAGGCGGGCTGGGTGCGGACTCCGACGAGGAGCCCTGAAGTAATTCGCTTGATCTGCCGGGTGCGCGGGTGAGGGGGAGGCCTATGGGCCAGATGAGGAGGAGCGCATGGGGCAAGATGAGGTAGTGAGCAATATCGTTGAGCGATCTGGCGCACCGCGCCCGCTCCCGCCCCTATATGGGGACGGGAGCGAGCGCGCCGCCCGACGCGCTGGTGCGTGGTGCGCATGCGCCCGCCAGTGATCGACTGGGGCCGCCAGCCTGCTGGATTGGCCCGTAGAGATTCCGGGACATACAAAGGCAGCGCCTGACACGGAGGGCCACTGGGGAATGGCTTCCTAACCGCCCATGGGAAGGGAGAGAGGGCCCCGTCTTGTTCATAGGGGAAGAGTCGTGTTCAGGGACAGCTGATCCTAAATCTCGAGTGGTAACACCATCCTCCCCCCAAGGGTCCCCCACCGCCCCCAGGGTGGATCGTTCAAATTGCTGGATTAATCGTGGAGCATGAATGTCGTGCTCGTATTGCCAGGAGTTCTCCTCCGGGCCATAACCCTTCCAAGCGAGGAGATACTGAACTCTCTTCCCTCGGATTCGTTTGTCAAGGATCTTGCTGACTTCAAATTCTTGATGTTCCCCCACTTGCATTGCTGGAGGTTTGGCGGCCGCTCTGAGAGTCGGAGCCACCTTCTTGAGAAGGGAGACGTGAAACACTGGATGCACCCGCCAGCTCTTAGGTAACTCCAGTTCCACATTCAGGGGGCCGAGCACTCTTTTTATCGGGAAGGGTCCCACAAATCGAGGTTTCAATTTCGGGTGGCTTTTCTTGAGTACCAGGTTCTTGGTTGACAGCCAGACTTTCTCCTGTGTAGAAAATGGCGGCGCGGCCTGTCGCTTACGGTCGGTCTGGGTCTTGTATTTCAGTTTACTGCGGCGAAGCGCCATCTGGACGTGTTTTTGAATGCCCTGGATTTTCTTGGCATGATCGGTCGCGGCGGGCACTTCAGGCCCGGAGAGTGACATCCGCCCACCAGGAATCATTTGAGGGTGATAGCCTTGGCCACAGTAGAACGGGGACTGGCCAGTAGATGAATTCTGGAGATTGTTGAGAGCAAACTCAGCCAACGGTAGCCATTTCGCCCATTCTTCCGGGTGGTCGCTTACATAGCACCGCAGGTATTGTTCCACCGACTGGTTCATACGTTCGGTCTGGCCATCGGTTTGGGGGTGAAATGCGGTGGACAACCCCGGTGAAATGTTCCAGTGTTGGAGCAATTTATTCCAGAACTTGGCAATGAATTGCGGACCACGGTCCGAAATGATCTTGTCAGGCATTCCATGGAGGCGGTAAATCTCATGAATGAATTTGTCGGCTAATTCCCTCGCGGATGGCAGCTTCTTCAGGGCCACGAGGTGGGTTTGTTTGGTCAAGGTGTCCACTACAACCCAGAGGGTTGTGTAGCCGTCTGAGGCTGGCAAATCAGTGACGAAATCCATGGAGATGATAGACCACGGGCTGGTGGCAGTTTCTACTGGGTGGAGCATCCCTGCCGGCTTTGTTCTGAGCGGTTTCACGCGGGCGCACGTCTCGCAGCCCTGGACGTACTCTTTGATTTCTGGACGCATCCGAGGCCACCAGAACCATCGTCCAATTAGTTCTTGTGTTCGTTGTTCTCCAGGATGACCTGCAGCTCGGTCGTCATGGCACCACTCCAAGATCTGCGGGCGAAGATTGAGAGGCACGTAGATCGAATTTTCGTGGTAAAGGACTCCCTCCTTCAGGTCAGAAGGCTGATGCGGAGGTAACTGGTTCTCATTCCTCTCAATTTGGGTCTCCCGGACAATTCTTGTAGACAGCGGCTCGTGGTACATTGTGGCGACAGGCTCCAGAATGCTACGCGGCTCCGGGACATGGGTGGGATGAAATCCTAGCCGGGACAAGGCATCTGCTTTATTTTGCGCCCCAGAGCCATAGTCGAGGGTGAACTGGAATTTGGAAAAGAAATTGGCCCATCTGGCATGCCGAGAATTTTGACACTTGGCTGTCTGGAGGAAGGTGAGGTTCTTATGGTCGGTGATGACACGCACCACATGGGCGGCGCCCTGTAGATAGTGACGCCACGTTTGGAAGGCGTCCCGGATGGCGAGGAGTTCCTTCTCATAAATGGTGTAATTGGCCTCGGCGGAATTTAATTTTCTCGAGAAGTACGCCACTGGTCTCCAAGCCCCTGCCCCGTCCTCTTGGGACAAAACCGCCCCCAGCGCGAAATCTGAGGCATCAGCTTCAACGGTGAAAGGTTTGGTCTGGTCCGGTTGTTGGAGGATGGGGGCCTTGCAGAAAAGATCCTTCAAGGTGACGAATGCGGCTTGCGCTCCCTCAGTCCACTCGAACTTCCGGCCCTTCTTCGTTAGGCTGGTGATTGGCCCCACGATCTTCGAGAATCCGGGAATAAACCGGCGATAAAAGTTCGCGAAGCCGACGAACTTCTGCACCTCACGTACTGTTGCCGGAGCGGGCCAGTCCTGTACCGCCCTGATCTTCTTGTCGTCCATTTCGACTTGCCCAGCCGACAGGACGAAACCCAAGTACTCGACTTGATTGACGTGGAACGAACACTTCTCGAGCTTCGCATACAATTGATTCTGACGTAGTCTGAGAAGGATTTCTCTGACATGGCTCCTGTGCTCCTCTAAGGTGGCCGAATAAATCAGCAAATCATCCAAGTAGATGGTAACGTATAAGCCAATGATGTCTCGAAAGATTTCATTAATAAAGCTCTGGAAGACCGATGGCGCGTTGGTGAGTCCAAACGGCATGACCAGGTATTCATAGTGCCCATGCTTGCATTTGAATGCCGTCTTCCACACATCACGTTCCCGTACTCGGATCAAGTTGTACGCTCCCCGCAGGTCCATCTTAGTGAACCAGCGAGCCTGCTTCACCTGGTCGATCAGATCCACAATGAGTGGAATGGGATAGCGGTCCTTAATCGTGATTCGGTTTAACTCGCTATAGTCGACGCACGGTCTCAGGGATCCATCCTTCTTGTCGACGAAAAAGATGGGTGCTCCGGCTGGAGAGGTGGACTTGCGAATGAAACCCTTGCGCAAGTTGTCTTCAATATAATTCTTGAGCGTGATGTCTTCAGCCGGGCTCAGGGAGTAGATCCTTCCATGGGGAATGGGAGCCCCAGGCTCCAGCTCGATGACACAGTCACAGTCCCGATGAGGGGGGAGACTGTCCGCCTCCGTAGGGCTGAATAAGTCTTGAAATTCCTGGTACTCAAGGGGCAAGGTGGAAGTGGGCTCTACGCCTAGCTGTGGATCTTCTGGTAGCAGGTGTCCAATGGTTTCGTCCAATTTTTTCCCACACTGGCAGCGAGTGAACCTCAGCGAGCGAGAGGACCAGTCAATCTCGGGGTTGTGCGCAGCCAGCCACTTGAGGCCCAGAATGATCTTGAACCGGGGAGATCTGATGAGGTCAAATCGAAGGGACTCTCGATGCCCAGCAATGGTCATGACAATATCTGAAGTCGAATGAGTGATGGCGCCGCTAACCAGCGGACTACCATCGATGGCTTGGATGGGTTCTGGCTCGACCTTCTGGATGGTAGGGCCATGGAAATTTGCTAGAAATTCTTCATCTGCATAGTTGCTTGGTGCCCCACAGTCGATGAGGACTGAATAGGTTACTGTCCTGGTTGCTAGGGCTAACTCAGCCTCTATCATCAAGTATGGCATTGAAGTGGAAACTGGCGGGTTAGCTTTCAAACATGTGAGGGTGGTAACTGGATGGGGGACGGGGCTCGGAAGTATTCCCTCTTCTACTGCCGAGCCGCGGCGTTTCCCGCCTTCTTGGCCCCAAGGGGGCACTCTCTCGCGGTATGCCCAGCCTGGCCACAGTAGAGACAGAGGTTACCGTCCTGGCGCCGCTTGCGTTCTTCGGCAGTCAGTGGTCCACGGAATTTAGATTCATAAGGAGCCTTACGGCTCTCGGATCCTTGTTCCAGTTTACGTTCCGTCGCCGCTCCCGAGGTAGAGGTTGACAGGCTCTTTGGAGTAGGTGGTCCGCTTCGGCGAAACTCGTACGTCCGTCTCTCGGTCCTTCTTTCCGCCAGTCGTTGGTCTAGTCTGAGAACCACCTCGATCAGCTCCTCTACCTCCTCTGGAATCGGATGCACCTGGACCAGAGCGTCCTTCAACTCTTCACGCAAGCCGTTTTGGAAAATAGTGAGCTGGGCTTCCTTAGACCACTTCAACTCTACGGCCAACTGTTGAAAATGAGTTATGTAGCTGCCGAGTTCGCGACTCCCCTGCTTTAAAGTCAGGAATTCCAGATTTTTAGCTTGCTGTGCAAACCGGCGCTCAAACATCCGTTTGAAGGCCTTTTCGAATTTGTGGTAATCCTTCATGATTTCGGCCTCTGCGTCCATGAATGGGGTTACCCACTCCAGGGCTTCTCCCCCCAGATTAGATACTAAAAACATCACCCTGGCCTCGTCGGTGTTGAAGTAGATAGGTCTTGAACGGAAATGGATTTGGCATTGGGTTAAGAAAGTTCTACAACTCCGTCCATCCCCACTGAACCTCTCGGGCAATGGAATCTTGTAGGGTCTTGTCTGATCCCTCTCGGTAAGAGGAACGGGCTCATCCAATTTGTGCGGGGTCAGCTCGGGCATTCCGGCGACGGAGGTGATGTCGCTCTTGGTGTCCATGTCATCTTCATCACTCTCCTGGCCGGCGACAACGGGCATGGGCCGCAGGCTCCTGACCTCGTCTGCCAGTCGCTGGTTCTCTCGCCGACTGGCCTCCATCTCCAGCTTGAGGGAGCCGACCGTCGCGGTCAGGCTCTGCACAAGGGCTGTTAGCTCCTCCATCAGGCACGTAAGATAGGGAATGGGGAGATCGTTCAAACTGTAATGCTCGGGTTGGTTGTGTGGAGGAGTAGTCCTATAGTTAGCAATTTATGGCTGAATTAACACACACTGATTAAAGGACTCACTGTTTAGTTGCTGTAGCGGGTCCCTTTGATGTCTATGTATGCAAACCCGGGCAGGGACCACCCAACCAAAGCTAACTGATCTCTATCCGGGTCTGCCACCCAGGGAAGGGAGTGGAGGAATGCTGGGCTCACGGGTAAAGAACTCCCACCTTCCTGCGCCGTGGAACCGGGGAAACAGTCCCTAGGATCCGGGGATGAAGTCCAGTGTATCTGCAGGGAAGATGGGAACAGGTCGTTAGCCCCTTGGACTAAACCACAACCCCTGAGCCCTCCCCCCCTCGTGAAGTTACGTCCCCAAAGGAAACTCTAATCACCTGTGGACGGGTGGCAGCCCGGGATGGCGACTTGAGAGGTAGGATGACGTCCTTTCACTGCTATTTCTAGGGATAACACCAGGGGTTAGTAGGAAGGGATTGGGTGCGCAGCGCGGGTGCCTATCACGACTCTGGCCGCATGCGACTTACTTCAAAGGTGTCGAAAGGAGCGTGGTACGTGTGTCGTTCTGTCAGATAACGCACCTCAGGTGTGTGCGCTTCAATCACGCGTGGCCCTCAGAGGCACGCCACGGGGCCCCGTGGGTGCATGGCCACTCAAAAGGGGCGGGCAGTGGAACTGCCAGTGAGTGATACTGGCATCCGTGAGGAGAGCGCCACTGTCGTGCAGCTGGGAGCGCTTCTGAGGAGAGTGGGTAATCAGCGGTAGCCGTTGGGTGAGGAGAGAGATGATCACCGACGCCCCCCCCGAGGGACTCTAAGGGGTGACTATGGCGCCGTCGGGGAAAGGGGTGAGGGAAAGGCCTCTAGGCCAAACAACAAGGAGCGCGTGGTACGAGATGCCGTGGTGAGCACTGATGTTGAACGATCTGGCGCGCCGAGCACGCTCCCGCCCCTATATGGGGACGGGAGCGAGCGCGCCGATCGACACGCTGGTGTGTGGTGCGCATGCGCCCGCTATGTGTGGTGCGCATGCGCCCGCTAGTGAGCGGCCGGTGCAGCCAGCCGGCTGGACTGGCCCATGAAGCGTCCGGGACAGGCAAAGACAGCGCCTGACCCGGAATGCTGCGGAGGCTGGGGACTGGCAGGCTACCCGCCCGTGGACTGAAGGAGATGAGCCCATCTTGGTCGTGATCGAAGGGGCCACTGAATCCGTGTCGCTAATCTGGGGCGGGCCGTGTTCGGGGGCAGCTGATGTTAAATCTCGGGTGGTAACACCATCCTCCCCCCAAGGTCCCCCCAAGGCCCCCAAGGTTGATCTTTCAAATTGCTGGATTAGTCGTGGAGCATGGATGTCGTGCTCGTATTGCCATGAATTCTCCTCCGGGCCATAACCCTTCCAAGCTAGGAGATATTGCACCCTATTCCCTCGAATTCTTTTGTCAAGGACTTTGCTGACTTCGAATTCCTGATGTTCCCCCACTTGCATTGCTAGAGGTTTGGCAGCAGCTCGGAGAGTCGGAGCCACCTTCTTGAGGAGGGAGACGTGAAAAACTGGATGCACCCTCCAGCTCTTAGGTAACTCCAGTTCCACATTCAGGGGGCTGAGCACTCTTTTGATCGGGAAGGGTCCCACAAATCGAGGCTTGAATTTCGGGTGGCTTTTCTTGAGGACCAGGTTCTTGGTTGACAACCAGACTCTCTCCTGTGTAGAAAATGGTGGTGCAGCCTGTCGCTTACGATCAGTCTGGGTCTTGTATTTCAGTTTACTTCGGCGAAGCGCCATCTGGACATGTTTTTGGATGCTCTGGATTTTCCTAGCATGATCGGTCGCGGCGGGCACTTCAGGCCCGGAGAGTGACATCCGTCCACCAGGAATCATTTGAGGGTGATAGCCTTGGCCACAGTAGAACGGGGACTGGCCAGTAGATGAATTCTGGAGATTGTTGAGAGCAAACTCAGCCAACGGTAGCCATTTCGCCCATTCTTCCGGGTGGTCGCTTACATAGCACCGCAGGTATTGTTCCACCGACTGGTTCATACGTTCGGTCTGGCCATCGGTTTGGGGGTGAAATGCGGTGGACAACCCCGGTGAAATGTTCCAGTGTTGGAGCAATTTATTCCAGAACTTGGCAATGAATTGCGGACCACGGTCCGAAATGATCTTGTCAGGCATTCCATGGAGGCGGTAAATCTCATGAATGAATTTGTCGGCTAATTCCCTCGCGGATGGCAGCTTCTTCAGGGCCACGAGGTGGGTTTGTTTGGTCAAGGTGTCCACTACAACCCAGAGGGTTGTGTAGCCGTCTGAGGCTGGCAAATCAGTGACGAAATCCATGGAGATGATAGACCACGGGCTGGTGGCAGTTTCTACTGGGTGGAGCATCCCTGCCGGCTTTGTTCTGAGCGGTTTCACGCGGGCGCACGTCTCGCAGCCCTGGACGTACTCTTTGATTTCTGGACGCATCCGAGGCCACCAGAACCATCGTCCAATTAGTTCTTGTGTTCGTTGTTCTCCAGGATGACCTGCAGCTCGGTCGTCATGGCACCACTCCAAGATCTGCGGGCGAAGATTGAGAGGCACGTAGATCGAATTTTCGTGGTAAAGGACTCCCTCCTTCAGGTCAGAAGGCTGATGCGGAGGTAACTGGTTCTCATTCCTCTCAATTTGGGTCTCCCGGACAATTCTTGTAGACAGCGGCTCGTGGTACATTGTGGCGACAGGCTCCAGAATGCTACGCGGCTCCGGGACATGGGTGGGATGAAATCCTAGCCGGGACAAGGCATCTGCTTTATTTTGCGCCCCAGAGCCATAGTCGAGGGTGAACTGGAATTTGGAAAAGAAATTGGCCCATCTGGCATGCCGAGAATTTTGACACTTGGCTGTCTGGAGGAAGGTGAGGTTCTTATGGTCGGTGATGACACGCACCACATGGGCGGCGCCCTGTAGATAGTGACGCCACGTTTGGAAGGCGTCCCGGATGGCGAGGAGTTCCTTCTCATAAATGGTGTAATTGGCCTCGGCGGAATTTAATTTTCTCGAGAAGTACGCCACTGGTCTCCAAGCCCCTGCCCCGTCCTCTTGGGACAAAACCGCCCCCAGCGCGAAATCTGAGGCATCAGCTTCAACGGTGAAAGGTTTGGTCTGGTCCGGTTGTTGGAGGATGGGGGCCTTGCAGAAAAGATCCTTCAAGGTGACGAATGCGGCTTGCGCTCCCTCAGTCCACTCGAACTTCCGGCCCTTCTTCGTTAGGCTGGTGATTGGCCCCACGATCTTCGAGAATCCGGGAATAAACCGGCGATAAAAGTTCGCGAAGCCGACGAACTTCTGCACCTCACGTACTGTTGCCGGAGCGGGCCAGTCCTGTACCGCCCTGATCTTCTTGTCGTCCATTTCGACTTGCCCAGCCGACAGGACGAAACCCAAGTACTCGACTTGATTGACGTGGAACGAACACTTCTCGAGCTTCGCATACAATTGATTCTGACGTAGTCTGAGAAGGATTTCTCTGACATGGCTCCTGTGCTCCTCTAAGGTGGCCGAATAAATCAGCAAATCATCCAAGTAGATGGTAACGTATAAGCCAATGATGTCTCGAAAGATTTCATTAATAAAGCTCTGGAAGACCGATGGCGCGTTGGTGAGTCCAAACGGCATGACCAGGTATTCATAGTGCCCATGCTTGCATTTGAATGCCGTCTTCCACACATCACGTTCCCGTACTCGGATCAAGTTGTACGCTCCCCGCAGGTCCATCTTAGTGAACCAGCGAGCCTGCTTCACCTGGTCGATCAGATCCACAATGAGTGGAATGGGATAGCGGTCCTTAATCGTGATTCGGTTTAACTCGCTATAGTCGACGCACGGTCTCAGGGATCCATCCTTCTTGTCGACGAAAAAGATGGGTGCTCCGGCTGGAGAGGTGGACTTGCGAATGAAACCCTTGCGCAAGTTGTCTTCAATATAATTCTTGAGCGTGATGTCTTCAGCCGGGCTCAGGGAGTAGATCCTTCCATGGGGAATGGGAGCCCCAGGCTCCAGCTCGATGACACAGTCACAGTCCCGATGAGGGGGGAGACTGTCCGCCTCCGTAGGGCTGAATAAGTCTTGAAATTCCTGGTACTCAAGGGGCAAGGTGGAAGTGGGCTCTACGCCTAGCTGTGGATCTTCTGGTAGCAGGTGTCCAATGGTTTCGTCCAATTTTTTCCCACACTGGCAGCGAGTGAACCTCAGCGAGCGAGAGGACCAGTCAATCTCGGGGTTGTGCGCAGCCAGCCACTTGAGGCCCAGAATGATCTTGAACCGGGGAGATCTGATGAGGTCAAATCGAAGGGACTCTCGATGCCCAGCAATGGTCATGACAATATCTGAAGTCGAATGAGTGATGGCGCCGCTAACCAGCGGACTACCATCGATGGCTTGGATGGGTTCTGGCTCGACCTTCTGGATGGTAGGGCCATGGAAATTTGCTAGAAATTCTTCATCTGCATAGTTGCTTGGTGCCCCACAGTCGATGAGGACTGAATAGGTTACTGTCCTGGTTGCTAGGGCTAACTCAGCCTCTATCATCAAGTATGGCATTGAAGTGGAAACTGGCGGGTTGGCTTTCAAACAAGTGAGGGTGGTAACTGGATGGGGGACGGGGCTCGGAAGTATTCCCTCTGCTACTGCCGAGCCGCAGCGTTTCCCGACTTCTTAGCCCCAAGGGGGCAATCCCTCGCGGTATGCCCAGCCTGGCCACAGTAGAGACAAAGATTACCTTCCTGGCGACGCTTGCGCTCTTCGGCCGTGAGTGGCCCTCGGAATCTAGATTCGAAAGGAGCCTTCCGGCCCTCGGATCCTTGGTCACTTTTGCGTTCCGCTGACGCTCCTGAACTCATGGTTGCTGGGGTCTTTGGGGCAGGGGGTCCGCCGCTACGGCGAAACTCGGAAGTCCGCCTCTCAGTCCGTCTTTCCGCCAGTCGTTGGTCCAGCCGGAGTACCACCTCTATCAACTCCTCAACCTCCTCTGGGATTGGGTGCACCTGGACCAGAGCGTCCTTCAACTCCTCCCGTAAGCCGTTCTGGAAAATAGTGAGTTGGGCATCCTTTGACCATTTCAATTCGACGGCCAACTGTTGAAAGTGTGTGATGTAGTTGCCGAGTTCGCGGCTCCCCTGCTTTAAGGTCAAGAATTCCAAGTTTTTAGCTTGCTGTGCATACCTGCGTTCAAACATCCGTTTGAATGCCTTCTCGAACTTGTAGTAATTCGTCATAATTTCAGCCTCAGCGTCCATAAATGGGGTAACCCACTCCAGGGCTTCCCCCCCCAGATTTGAGACCAAAAACATCACCTTGGACTCGTCGGTGCTGAAGTAGGTAGGTCTAGAACGGAAGTGGATCTGGCATTGGGTTAAGAAGGTTCTGCAACTGCGTCCATCCCCACTAAACCTCTCGGGCAATGGAATCTTGTAGAGTCTTGTCTGATCCCTCTCGGTAAGAGGAGGGGACTCCTCCAATTTGTGCGGGGTCAGCTCAGGCATCCCGGCGACGGAGGTGATGTCGCTCGCGGTGTCCATGTCATCTTCATCACTCTCCTGGCCGGCAACACCGGGCATGGGCCGCAGACTCCTGACCTCGTCTGCCAGTTGCTTGTTCTCACGCCGGCTGGCCTCCATTTGCAGCTGGAGGGAGCCGACCGTCTCGGTCAGGCTCTGCACTAGGGCGGTTAACTCCTCCATCAGGCAAGTAGGATAGGGAATGGGGAGATCGCTCAAACTGTAATGCTCGGGGAGGCTGTGCTGATGAGTATTCCTAGAGCTAGAGACCCCCCTGGTATAGACCTGGCAATACGTTACTGAAGTGACCAGTACTGATTGGAGGACTCACTTTTTAGTTGCTGTAGCGGGTCCCGCTCGATGACTATGTATGCAAACCCGGGCAGGGACCACCCAACCAAGGCTAACTGATCACTGGCCGGGTCTGCCACCCAGGGAAGGGAGTGAAGGAATGCTGGACTCACGGATAGGGAACTCCCACCTTCCTGCGCCGCTGCTCGGGGGAAGCATCCCTAGGGTCCGGGGATGAGATCCAGCGAATCTGCAGGGAAGAGGGGAACAGGTCGTTAGCCCCTTGGACGTGACCACAACCCCTGAGCCCTCCCCCTTAGCACCCACGTTCCCGGAGGAACCTCGAATCACCTGTGATGGGGTGGCAGCCCGGAATGGCGAACTTGAAGGGCAGGATGACGTCCCTTCAGCGCTTCCTGAGAGACAACACCATGTGTTAGTGGGAAGAGGAAGGGCGCAAAGCGCGGGTGCCCTATCGCAACTCTGGCGGCATGCAACTTACTTCTGGGAAGGCGAAGGGCGCGTGGACGTTTGCAGTTCTGTCAGGGACCGCACATCTGCTGGTGCGGTTGATCGAGCGTGGCCGCTCAGACGCACCCCACGGGGCCCCGTGGGTGCGTGGCCACTCAGGGAAAGAAGTAGGGATCCTAGCGCTCGTGAGGAGAGCGCCTCGTGTCGCGCGGGAGAGCTGCTGCAGCGCGGCTGGGGGGCTCCTGAGGAGAGCGGAGAATTACCGGCAGCCGCAGGGGTGACAGGCGAACTGAGTAAAGACTCCCACGAGGAGTCCTGAAGGGTACCTATTGCGCTGCAGAGTGAGCGGGTGAGGGAGAGGCCTCTCGGCCAGACAACAAGGAGCGCGTGGTGCGAGATGCGGTATTGAGCACTGATGTTGAGCGATCTGGCGCACCAAGCCCGCTCCCGCCCCTATATGGGGACGGGAGCGAGCGCGCCGACCGGCGCGCTGGTGTGTGGCGCGCATGCGCCCGCTGGTGATCGGCTGGGGCAGCCAGCCGGCAGGATTGGCCCATAGAGAGACCGGGACATGCAAAGGCAGCGCCTGACACGGAGTGCAGCGATGACTGGGGACTGGCAACCTACCCGCCCATGGGAGGTCTGGGTCATAAGCGAAGGGGCCACTGAACCAGTATTGAAAAGCTGGGGAGAGCCGTGTTCGGGGACAGCTGATATTAAATCTCGAGTGGTAACACCATCCTCCCCCCAAGGGTCCCCCAAGGCCCCCAAGGTGGATCGTTCAAATTGCTGGATTAGTCGTGGAGCATGGATGTCTTGCTCGTATTGCCATGAGTTCTCCTCAGGGCCATAACCCTTCCAAGCGAGGAGATATTGAACCCTTCTCCCTCGGATTCTCTTGTCAAGGATTTTGCTGACTTCAAATTCCTGATGCTCCGCCACTTGCACAGCTGGAGGTTTGGCTGCCGCCCGGAGAGTCGGTGCCACCTTCTTGAGAAGGGAAACGTGAAAAACTGGATGCACCCGCCAGCTCATAGGTAACTGAAGTTCCACATTCAGGGGGCTGAGCACTATTTTGATCTGAAAGGGTCCCACAAAACGAGGTTTGAATTTCGGGTGGCTCTTCTTGAGGATCAGGTTCTTGGTTGACAACCAGACTTTCTCCTGTGTTGAAAAAGAAGGGGCGGCTTGTCGCTTGCGGTCGGTCTGGGTCTTGTACTTCAGTTTACTGCGGCGAAGTGCCATCTGGACGTGTTTTTGAATGCCCTGGATTTTCTTGGCATGATCGGTTGCTGCGGGCACTTCGGGCCCGGAGAGTGACATCCGCCCACCAGGAATCATTTGAGGATGATAGCCTTGAGCACAATAGAACGGGGACTGGCCTGTAGATGAATTCTGGAGATTGTTGAGAGCAAACTCGGCCAGGGGCAACCATTTAGCCCATTCTTCTGGGTGATCACTCACGTAGCACCGCAGGTATTGTTCCACCGACTGGTTCATCCGCTCGGTCTGTCCGTCGGTTTGGGGGTGAAAGGCGGTGGACAGCCCCGGGGAAATGTTCCAGTGTTGGAGCAATTTATTCCAGAACTTGGCGATGAACTGCGGACCACGGTCCGAAATGATCTTGTCAGGCATTCCATGGAGGCGGTAAATCTCCTGAATGAATTTATCTGTTAGCTCCATCGCGGATGGCAGCTTCTTCAGGGCCACAAGGTGGGTTTGTTTGGTCAGGGTGTCCACTACCACCCAGAGGGTGGTGTAGCCGTCGGAAGAAGGCAAATCAGTGACGAAGTCCATGGATATGATAGACCAGGGGCTGGTGGCCGTTTCTACTGGATGGAGCATCCCCGCTGGCTTTGTTCGGACTGGTTTCACGCGGGCGCAAGTCTCGCAGCCCTGGACGTAAGCTTTGATTTCCGGGAGCATATGAGGCCACCAGAACCATCGCCCAATTAGTTCTTGTGTCCGTTGTTCCCCGGGGTGACCCGCAGCTCTGTCATCGTGGCACCACTCCAGGATCTGCGGGCGGAGATGGAGAGGCACATAGATAGCATCTTCGTGGTGCAGGACTCCATCCTTCAGATCAGACGGCTGATGCGGAGGTAACTGGTTCTCCTCCAATTCCCTTCGGGTCTCTTGGACAATTCTGGTAGAAAGCGGCTCATGGAACATTGTGGCAACAGGCTCCAGAATACTTCGCGGCTCCGGGACATGGGTGTGGGT
>JAVSBX010044428.1:0-14450 GCA_033119125.1 Desmognathus anicetus
CATTACCTTAGTTTTTTTAACATTAATGGATAGATGTAGACTTTTCATAAACTCATTAAAACCATCTAATAATATCTAATAATAATATTACCCTAAAGGGTAATTCAAGAACACGGAGCATATGTGCAGATGACAAGAAATGCTTTACCACGGTGACTCGAAGGACAGACCGCAGGACCACTGTGAAGGTAAAGGGTCAAAGTCCATCACTGCTAGTGGCTTATGCTCTGATGATTTTGCTCTCACCGGGCTCAAGAGCTTAATGTAGCCCTTCTCATGTGATTCGCGGTGCAGAATACACTTTCCTTCACTAATACGTTGGCTTTAATTCTGGACTGCGTCCTCAAAGAAAAAGCTAAAGAATACTACACACGTCCATACTTACAGAAGCGACCCTTGTGCATGCCTTACCACTGGGGTGAATGAACCGCTCACCGCACTGTTATTTTCCCTGGATTCAAAAGATCATAGGAAAGAGATGACACACTATACAGAACATGCACACAAAATCCGTGCACACCTAGAGACTGGAGCTCGCTCCGGTGGCATGAGAAAGATGCACTTAAGTAATTACATAATTGCCTGTGAGGGCTGCGTGATTATCAAGACCTCTAACTTAGTTGAACACACTTAAGAGATTCCCATAATTTATTTAGAATTACAGAATTTGTGGTAGGATTTTCTATGAGTAGGCGAACATCCCACGATAATTCATATAGCAGATCTGCTAATGACTTTGCATTCGAAAATGGACTACCTTCAATGGGATGTCTATTCTTTTTGATGTGAATCTGCACAATTGAAAAGTATGTATTTTAATTTACTATGGGAGCAGGCAACTCGTTCCATTCCAAATCATTCATATCTCCAATTGCAAACATAACTGCCTGGTGAAGTGGGTAGACAAAGGGAAGGTGTTTTGATAAAAGAGAAATCGCCTAGTGAGTCTGTCTCTCTTTAGGTCCAATGCAGGGGTGGACTGCCTTACATAACCGGGCTAGGAAAAAATTCACAGGCCCACTGGCTATGCATGTTTGTCAGGCTGTGGACTTTTTGTTCTAGCAGCAAGTGCTAAATTATAAACATGTGGGGGTACAGAAGCAAGGGACTGCCTGCACAGGAGTTGCACAGGCCGAGTCCATACAAGTACAGGCCCAGAAAGGATATTTTGGCAAAAGGCTCCTCATGGATTTTCCCGAGTTAATTATAGGCAAGTCCACCTCTGCTTCAAGGGTGTGTCCTTCACGGCACGCAAAACCCAAAATAGTGAAGCTAAAAAATTGTTGCCTGCTTATAGCGGTAATTGAATTGCCTCCAGCAACTACTATGATTACTTTACTTTTAGCCAATGTTCCCTGCAACTCTCATTTAGGTTTTGAGACATAAAATAATTTAAAGCAACATGCAGCGGGATTCCTCCAGGATGTCAAGGGGTATAGTTTGTTAGCTTCTGCAAATGATTTATTAGCGCACAGGGTAAAGTAGTTGGTTAACACCCCTAAGAAATTTGACAGAGATTGTATCATCCTTTCATTTAAGTGTAACAAAGTTGCTGTTGCTATTATCCAAGAATCCATAAGGAACCCAATACACATTTTGCAACTGGGGTTTTTTCATCGTTCTGCTTTAGTCCCACAATTTGATCAACTTAGGATGATTAACCATCCCTGTGGTGACTGGGTCGCTTAACCGCCCTTGTGTCACTACAGTACTTCAATTGCAAAGCAGCATGATGTTCCTTTTATTGAGACTTCAAATCGCTTTTCACCACTGTTAGCCATGGATCAGCATGATTGGCCCAATAACAAGATTACTGTAGTGATGTGTGTCCATGCCAACATTCTATCCTTTCCAGGGGCTTCCCTTAGTGACTGTTGAGACTAGCATTCCATGTTGGGACCTGGACCAGAGATGTACTAATAAGGAGTTGTTCGTGTTACATCTTTTTTTTTTTGCTCTATTTTCTGCTCTATTTTCACCATGTTACTTGGAAAACGCCCTGTCCACTTTACTCAGTCTTAGATTTTTCAAGGGACCAAATCGCACCCCTCAGCTGGCCTTCAATGGCTCCAATAACACCAGGGCCTATCTTCTCTTACTCGCAAGGACATTTTCTGTCTGCCTATTTCCAGCACTAGGGTTCTTCTTGGCACCCTCCCGCTATCTGTCCATAGAGGGTGGATCCCATCCTCATCGCCAATTTGTAGAGGTCATATAGTGATGAGGCTGTAGCAGAGGTAACGGGAAAACGGCTTTATTGCTACATCTCTGGAACAGGTCCCATCACACAGAGAAGAGAGCAAGCACATCACTCCAATTACTACTCTTTGTGCATCAGACAATCTTGTATTAAAAGAGGCAGAGAAATTGCAAGTTTTGTCTTGGACTATAGCTGACTTAGGGGAAAAATTAGAAGATGCTGATTTTGTAGATTAAATTCGGAATTTTGATTGCCCTCCTTCTGAGAGACGTGGTTAGTAATGCTGCCAGAATGTACAGTGTTATTGCCTGGGGTGTACCTGCGGCTTTCTTTGCAGCAGGCCATGCTAAGTTTGGTCTAAGATGTTTTATAACAAATACTACCAAAAACTCAGAGTTTACAAGATTGAGCATAGGAGTTTTAATGATGGAATATAAGGGATTCATTCAACAGTTGGTTGTTGTAGTTGTGTTTTTTTAACAGTTTATAATGCTCCATGTATATCAAAATGTAATGATATTTTCAAAACTCTTGGATTTAATTTTCAGCCCTTTAGCATACTTTAATGCCAAAATTATTAATGTGAAATTAATTGATTAGGATCCTGAGCTGTTGGAAGCCTGGCATGTACCAAGAGCTATTGGTGGTTCGTTCAAGACTGATTATTTTGGTTCAAAATGATATGAACTGCGATTTTAATTTGGCCTTGTGTCTCTTACTGGGCGGTGTCTAAATGATATCCCTGCATCACTGATATATGATAATAATCCGTCAAAACACTGATAGATTATGTGGCAGTTTCTGGCATATTTTGGGACATTGTATTGAATTTTAAAGTTGAGAAGTGGCTAGAGAATGATCATAACCTGCTTATGGTAGTATTTCAGACTTCCCTTGAAAAAGAAGGGTCAGATGAGAGCAAGTTAATTGAATGTGCCGGAAACCGATGTTTGTTAAAATGGTCTTCAGAAGATCCAGATTCCTTATTCTCTGGTATTATTACCTCAGTAAAGGGATGTAACCAGGACATACTTATTTTTAATTCTGCTGTATTGGCTCGTTTAAATATTTTATCCAAATTTAATATAGTGTTTGAAAATAAATTTGATAAAATCTCTACAGGCGCTCAAAAGCATAAAAAAGTAACTGACTTGTTCAATAAGGACAGTAAAGTTGCAAAATCAAAATTATTAACTGCCTTGAAGCAAATGCAGCAAAATGCAAATCTAATTAGAGAATGTCGAGCTACTTAAAAATTGCAGAAACTTCGAGCCAAACAGATCCTGGCGGATTCTAATGGCAAAGTTTAAAAATAGTGCAGCAGCTCATAACTCATCTATATTTTGGAATCTGGAAAATTCATTAATTGGAGGCTCAGACTCCTCTAGTTTAGCTGATTCTTGTGTTCACCCGCCGAGCGCATCAGGAATCTGGGAGTAATTTTCAGTCACCATCTGGATGGGGCTGCTCACGCTGCAGCCACGGTCAAATCTTGCCATTGGCAGTTGAACTCCCTAACTAGGCTGTTCCCTTTGCTCTCCCTAAAGCAGCAGAAACAACTCTATCAAGCCCTGGTAGGATCCCGTATTTCGTATGGTCTCTCGTTCATGTTGGGGACGAGGAAAAAAACCTTATTTGCCCTCCAAAACATTCAAAATCGAGCCATACGTATGATCTGCGGGCTCTAAAGAAGAGATCATGTCAGCCTCCCCAGGTGGCAGCTGGGGTGGCTGTCTGTGAAAGCCCAGCTGACCGCGCAAATCGGGACCTGGATGTGGAAATCATATTCAAGAACAGGCCCGGGTTACACCTTTTCATGGGCCAAGACATCGACTGTCATCAGAAACAGAAGATGGCACCAGGAGAATCAGCTGACCCTTCCCAGAATCAGGAAGGTTAAAAAAAGGAGGGGCCACCATAGCCTGGCGAGGTACAAAAATTTGGAACTCCCTCCCAGAAGAGGTTCGCTCCTTTGTATCTCTACCACAATTCAAAGTGGCCGTGAAACATCACCTTCTGGCAGAGGAGTGCTCTCGTCTCAGCAAACTCCACACAGAAACCGCGGAAATAAGAAGCAGGACCTTGTCACCTGAGAAACCAGCAGTGGTCACACAAGCCACTGCCAGTCCCACAACCCACTGCACTATGCAAGCCCCTAGGAGCCCTACCATGCAGAGGCCCACATTGGAGGCAATCAATCTCCAGGCCACTAAAGACCTCGCCTCCCCTTTCATGCCCGGCAGAACTAACCAGTCACTCATCAGAAGGGCAGCACTGAATAAAAGGAACAACTTAAGAACTGGGACTTATGTACCTAGAACAGTGGTCTCAGGGATCCCATGATGCCTCAGTGACAGAATAATGGAGGGTTTCAGGCAAACCCAGAGGCACGAATGGACCATTAGTTCTCTGTTTTTAAATTCTCATGTTTTGTTTTTCGTTTTGCAGTGTGTCAGCGGTTCAAATGCTCCCGCATGAAACCGCTATAAAAGTGATTTTATATAAAAATAAAATTAAAATAAAATACAATTTCAGCTAGCTGGGTTTCACACTTGAAGGCCTGGTACCAAGCTGAGCCGTCATGTTTCCCCTCTAAAAATCTTGTGATAGAGGGCCCAAGTGTATTACAATTTGACCTGGAAATGGTAGGCAAGGCAATACAGTCTTTGGGCTCAGGGATGGCTCCAGGGCCAGATGGGATTCCAATTTATCTTTCTATATATAATATTGATTTTTGGACTTAATTTTTGTTAGTCTGGTATAATAATAGTTTGTTTACTTGATGCTTTCTCTCATTTTATTATTTGTTCAAGGTAGTCCCAATCTATACAAGAGGTCCCAAATCAGAGCCTGGACACCATCAGGCCGATTATTTGTCGTTTGTTATGCATTCGCTGAGGCTGCATCAGCCTCAGCGAATGCATAATGAACAAAAAGGCACACTCCTGATTTTTCTTTTCAGACACTGCCAGTGACTGCAAAAAGCTGTCGCTAGCAGTGCCTGACATGTAGATTCGCACCCTGCGAATATACATTCGCAGGGAGCAGAATCGGGTCCTAGCAATGCACACTGCAAGTGCGCATGCCCAGTAAGATTTGCAGTGTGAGAGTGGCGTCACCCTGCAAATCTTTAATGGATCTGTCACTTGCAGATTCGCTGGCCAGACAGATTCGGTGCTCTAAGATTTGCTGGGAATCCTCCCAGTGAATCTCAGCACACCAAATCATAAGGAATCGGCCTCTAAAAGCCAATTTCATTAATTGATTGCACGTATGAAAAATTGATTTTAATTTTTCCTAATGCGTTGTTCCAATGGGCTCATGAGTGTGGAAAGATATCAGATTGTGAGTATGACTATTGCAGAAGAAGAGGCAGCTGCGATCAGGTTTTTAACTTGGTCTCAGTAGCCCAAGTTAAACATTGCCATTGGCAGGTCTATTTATAGGTTTTTTATAGGCATTTGTACAACATTCGAATCTGAGCTTTCCTATGTTATCTAATTTAGAAAACTTAGGCGTTCAGCCACTGCTACTCTCTGCAATATTTGGCCTTTATAACCCACTTGAAGCTAGGTGGCTTGTGATTGACTTCTGCATTTTAAAGAGGTTCGGCAGGGTTGTCCCCTGACATGTCTAATTTTTAATTTGTACATGGAAGGAATAAATCAGGCAGATATTACCCGGGTATCTGGATTAAAAACTCCTTTGTTTCTGTATGCCGATAATGCGATTGTATGTGACACCAATCTGTCCACATTACAGATTCTGATTGATGAATATATTACTTTGTGCCCCCCTACTTTCCACGGAAAGACCAAAACAATCTGCGTGTGTAGGAGAAGATCAAATTTTACAAAACTTTCTATTACAGTTAATGGGCATCTGGTAGAGCTAATTTTTTTGTTTTGATTATTTGGGGTGTAGAGTAAGTGACTACTTGAGTCGGGATGACATGATTGGGAAACTTAATAAATCAATGAATTATTCCAATAACCTTATTCTCTGCTTTAGATCGGGCCATAAGAAAAACATATAGAGTGAAATTATGTGGGTAGTAGAGGGCAAGAAGATTCTTAGGTTTACCCAAAAAATGTGTCCCTGAGGAATTATTATATATGAAATTTCATCATCGTCCTCTGCGGCAGGTGGTTTATATTCCCCTTCTGTTATATTTTCTGCACTTCTTACGAGAAAATTCTCTGCCATTGCCCAAGCTGATTTTGAGTTAAACTGGCCTAATTGGATGAGCTGAGTCATTTTTTAGTAAATTCCGTAGTTGACAAAGAAGTTATGACTAGACTATGTGTAGAACTATCCAATACGTCTTAGGTGTTTTCTCGTTACAAAAAGTCAGCTCTGAGAAATTTATATAATTTGGGATCATGGGATTTGTAGGCTGGTGGGGGCCATGTTGGAAGCAGGAGTACTTCACATGGTCTCCCCTGCATGGTAATGAGTGGATCAGGAGTCATTTGCAAGCTGCTTTTGTAGTGGAAGGAGGCAGGTTTGGCTCTGGTGTACTGCCTTCATGTAAGAAATGAAATGTTTTTGCTCTATTTAAATGCTTACAGTGAGAGAGAAAGTTTGTTTTTGCAGCAAAGGATCATGGGATTTGTAGGCTAGTGGGGGCCATGTTGGAAGCAGGAGGACTGCACATGGTCTCCCCTGCATGGTAAGGAGTGGCTCAGGAGCCATTTGCATGCTGCTTTTGCAGTGGAAGGAGGCAGGTTTGGCTGTGGTGTGCTGCCTTCACGTAAGAAATGAAGCGTTTTTGCTGTATTTAAATGCCTGCAGTGAGAAAGTCTGTTTTTGCAGCAAAGGATCATGGGATTTGTAGGCTAGTGGGGGCCATGTTGGAAGCAGGAGGAAATGGCTTACAAAAAGGCATGATTTAAACAGGAAATATCGGGCGTTCTGCCCTTGGGCGGCCGGACCTTCAAAGGAGGGACTTCTAGGGACGAGCCGGGCTGTTAAAGAGGCTGTTGAAGAGGTAGGTGGCAGGTCAGACTGTATGTCCTTAAGGCAAGGCAGAGAGGTAAGCGGCTTCTCTGACTTGTGCTACCAATACCATGAAGGGCCTGGCAACACGTGGGGAGCCAGGATTCTTACTCCTCAAGGGCACATCTCAGTATAAGATTATGCAATTTCACATTTGCCTGATTGTCTTCATGTCGCACCCATCCAAGGTTATAAAATGCTCACTATCACTATACCAGAGAGCTGTTGCACTCTCAGATTTTACACTGTAGAATGTTTCACTGTCGTCTAAGTTCACAGTATGTTCATGTCATGATATTGAACGGCTGGCTTCCCGCTTAGGTTATACACCCATCCAAGGCGATAGGTAGGGCCAGGGGACAGGCAACATTGCAGCTCAGGGTTGCTAACCCAGTACTGTTATGGATTGTGCTAACTGGTGTCCAAGAACCATGAAAGTTGCTTTACTCCTATAAGGTACTGGATTGTTCAAGGCTCAGGAATGCTGTCCCACCTTGCCGTCACCTGGGGGGTGGACAAGGGGTGGGCGGCTGTATTCTAGCAGTCAGGATTAGGCATGGCCAAGCTTAGAAAAAGTGTGTCAGGCCAGGCTCAGGCTGTTAGGAATCCCGCACTTAGAACCCCTCCCACACGTAGGTCTCCTGCTAAAACCTCTTCAGGCTATAGGCACCAACGGGGCCGGCGCTTGCAACAGCCCTGGTCTTTCCAACAGCGTTATAGTTTGCGTCCTAGACTGTGGTAGAGCACTTGCCGGTAGCCGGTTACGGCATTTCTGTGTATAAACTACTAAGATGGCCGCCCTCGTTTGAGTAGCCTAGTCCTTCTTCTATGTTGCGGTGTTGTCATGCTGAATTGATGAAGCCAGCTTCCTTATAAGGAGGATGCCGACCTGCACTAATCGCTTGCGCCCAACAAGCAGACCTCGTCTGTGCTTCGTTGTTTCCTGTGATCCTGCTGCTATGTGTTACGCTAAGTTTCTGCCTGTCCCTGACTATTCTTTTGCCTCACCCTATTGATTGGTTATCCTGGCTTCTGACCCTTGGCGCTTGTTGTGACTATTCTACTGCCTCTGTCCTCTGTACTTTGTTGCCCGATTGGTATTGACCTCTGCCTGCATTCGGTTATTCTTGCCTTTTCCCATTGTACCTTGTTGCTCGTCTGGTTTGACCCCTGCCTCCTATTTGGATTGTTTGCTCTCTACTCTGATTCCATATTGGAGCCCACACTCTGTGTATTCACCTTGTGTTCCAAGAAAAAGGCTCCGTGCCTTTCAGGTCCTGCACTTCTAACCGCGTGTGTGTTAGAACACGCCTCCCATACCACCTTTGGAAGAGTGCTCATCTCTGGACCTATTTTACCTGCACCCGGTATAGAACATCAAGGGGGTTTTCTATTGGTGAGCTTGGTGTCTATCGCAGTCTAGAACATTAGAGCAATTGACCCTCCCCATACTCTGGCTCAGACTGATATACATATTGTTTTCTGTCTTGCAGGTGCAGTGCCACTGGCTTGTTCCACCGGGCCTTGTGGGCCCACTTTTTCATTCTGCTGTCCGTGTAGTTTTGTTTTTAACATGTTTTTATTGATTTTCAACTTATAACATAATTCCATTTTAACACCAGTCAAAAAGGGAGAATAATATCAGTTTACATTTCAAAGTATAGTGCTCCCTCATGTCTCATCTAATGCCATATTATTTACCTCGAGCATCACTCATCTTCACCATTCCAACATCGTACAACTTTTGATAATCGAGGATACCAATATCTCTACTTCATTTAGGCAATACTATAACACTCCCCCCATTTCAACAACATTTCCCCCCTCAACTATTTACACATCGTCCTGTTTGTCCTGTCATACTTTTCCTCTAAGAACACTTTGCTTTTATGTCGGTCACTTCCGATACACAGTCATTCACTCATTCTTTGTTTTCCTCTTCACCTGTCTTTCTATTTATTAGGTATGCTCGAAAGCTCTCCCATATATCCTTGGGCACCTGTGATTGAGGCATAACACTCGGTAACACCTCTTCTTGGTTCGCGCAATATGTCATATATGAGCGCCATTCTGCCATTGTCGGGGCACTCTCATGTATCCAGCCCCTTGCAATCAAAAGTTTGGCCACCACAATCGCCACCCTCACCCATCTCATGCTCACCACGTCCATTTTTGGAAGATCATAAAGATATATCGCAGCCGGTGTAACTTTTATCTCATATTGACATACTTCCGCAACGACTTCAAGCATTGCTTCCCAAAACAGCTTAATTTTCATGCATCCCCATGTCATGTGCAGAAAGTCTGCTTGTGTGTCTCCACACTTCTTACAACAAATATCCACTCTCTTATAAATTTTATTCAGACGGCTAGGTGTATAATATGACTGCGTCAAAAATCTGTAGTGAACCTGCCGTAGTCTCATATTAAACGCCACATTTTTTGTCGCCATACATGCCCCATACCAAACACAGTCGCTCACCTGGTACCCCAACAAATTATCCCATTTTTCTCTCAGTGTATCCCGGGCACATGTGTTATAATCACGCAATATCTTGTAAACTCTCGAGATTTGGTGCCTCTCACCTACTGTGGTGAGCGCGTGCGTTAATAGCTTATTTTCCGGGGGTTCAGCAGGTGTCATTCGCCACCTATCTTTGATACATCTCTTCAGTTTATACCATAGCATGAGTGCGCTTACGCCCCCTCCAGCTTCGTCCACTAGGTCCTTGTCTTCCTTCAATCGGCCCCCATCAAACAAGTCCTGCATGGTAAAAATGCCTCTCTCCATCCAACCTTCATACATCCTTTCACTCAGTTTCGGAGTTTGAATAGAGACATCCCATATAGATAGGTATTCAGAATAGCACGATCCTCCAGCAATCTTCCGATTCACATCCCTCCATATTCCTAGAGTTATTGCAGCTGGGCCTTGAATCCCTGTCATTTTCACTCTCTCATCCATCAACATTCTCTCTGCACCCACTTTCTCAAACCATCTCCGCTCCATGATCACTTGAGGCTCTTTTGTTGCCGCATCCAGCCATTTCGGAGCATGCTGAATTTGAGCAGCCCTATAATACCCCCCAAAGTCAGGGACTTCAAACCCTCCATTGTCATACTTTTGTGCTAGTTTCTTGTAGGCCACTCTTGGTATCTTACCATTCCATAGGAACTGGGTAAGTCTGGATTTCAGAGTATCAAAGAACTTTGTAGGTACACGTACAGGGACATTATGAAATACATCTAGTATCTTCGGGAGAATGTTCATTTTAACCGCAGCTATCCTGGCTGCCAGATTTAATGGTAGTCTACCCCATCTCTGTAAAGAGTCGCTCACTCCCTGCAGCACCGCCTCATAGTTGAGGGATCTCAGTTCCTCGTCAGACTTAGCAATTTTCACCCCCAGATATTTCAGGCCATGTACTTCCGTCTGCAATCTCTCCACTGGGGACTTAACTGGCGCCTCTGCACCGTAGGGGAAATAAATCGATTTGTTCCAGTTTAACCTAAATCCTGAGAAGTCTCCATGTGCCTCAATTACCCCCAAAGCTGCCCCCAGGTCCACCTCTGGGTTATTTAGTATCAGGAGTAAGTCATCTGCATAAGCAATAGTCAAATTCTGAACACCGTGTACTGTAACCCCTTTATCTCCCATCTCAGAGTTTAGTCTCTGCAGCAATGGCTCCATTCCTAGGGCAAACAGCACAGCCGATAATGGGCAGCCCTGCCTGGTGCCTCTACCTATTCGTATCAGCTCTGACCATGTACCATTGACCACTAAGCGTGCTGTCGGGGCGCTGTACAGAACTCGTATCCATTTTATATAGCTCTCTCCAATTCCCATTTTACGCATCACTTGAAAAAGATACGGCCAACTAAGCATATCAAACGCTTTATATGCATCTAAAGATACCAGGGCTGCCCTCGAGTTCGCCGGTGTACCGGCCATGACTGTAAATACTCGTCTGATTGCAGACGCTGTGTCTCTGCCCGGAACAAAGCCCGTCTGATCTGGTGCAACTAATTTATTAACAAACGGCAGAAGTCTGTTCACCAAGACTTTGGCTAATATTTTTACATCCGAGTTGAGTAGCGACAGGGGCCTGTAATCAGTGCTACACTTGGGATCCCCACCTGCTTTAGGAAGAAGTACTATTTTGGCCTCATTAAGCCTACCCCCAAACCCTCCTGAATCGTAGGCCTCATTGTATACTTCTAGTAGCAGTGCACTTACAGCATGCTTGTACATTTTATAAAATTCATTGCCAATGCCGTCATGCCCTGGTACCTTACTCAGCTTCAGTTCTTTTATAGCTTCTTTTATCTCTTCAACACACAAGGGCAGATCCAGTTGTTCAGCATTCTCCCTACCAAGCTGCTCTAGCCGTATCCCCTCCAAATACGCTAATACCTCCTCTGGCCCCTTCACGTCTTCACTTTCATACATGTGTTGCAGGTGGTCTCTCAATTCCACTACAATCAGTTCCGGGTCAGTTATGTCTACCCCTGCCCCATTTGCCAATACTGAGATCGTTCTTACTGAGGAACCTGTGTTCAATATCCTCGCCAAAAGTGAGCTATTTTTGTCTGCCTGCCAATAGTATTTGGCGTTAATCGCTTTTGCTCTAAATTTCAGTGCCTCCTCCGCTTTCAGTCTATACCTCCTCCTCATGTCCAATATTTCCTGTAGTATTCTCTCGTCTCCCGTCTCCACAAACCTCTCATCTAAATTAATCAAAACCCCTTCTATATTACATAGTTCGGCCTGCATTACCTTTCTAATACCCCCTTCATTTGCTGCAAGTTGCCCTCTTAACGAACATTTAAACGCTTCCCATCTAGTCCACAAAGCTGTGTCTTCAGTCTTGTTTAATTCAAAAAAAGAAGTTAGATGGTCCCTAATCTTCAACTCCATATCCACATCTTTCAACATCTGTGGGTTCAGGGACCAATATGTTAGTCTGTGATACTTTGGTGCCCATGCCATTTCCATCCAAACCGGATTATGGTCTGACAAGGTCCTAGCACCCATCCATATATCCCCCACCTGACAATAGAGCCTCGCAGACACAAGAAATCTATCAATACGGGAGAACATCCCGTGAACTGCAGAGTAGAATGAGAAGCCACCCGCAGTCGGGTGTCGCAACCGCCAGACATCTACCATATCAAACAAGTCCATATATTGGAGCGCACGGTTAGCACTTCTACAAAGTGGCCTTACTACTCTGGATGATCTATCCAGGGTGGAGCTCAAAACAAAATTGAAGTCCCCCCCTATTATCCTGGGCCATTCCCCCCACTCCCCTAGATATTGAAATATCTTATCCAGGAATTCAGGGGAGTCATAGTTTGGTCCATACACATTAACCAGCACCAGTGGCCGACCCAGCAGGAGCCCAACTAACATCAGGAATCTGCCAGTGTCATCTTGCACTTGTTCCACCAACCTGAAGGGGATATTATTCCGAAGCAAGATCGCTACACCCCTGCTTCCTTTATGAAAGGTGGAACTATACACCGTATAACGGCTATGTTTCGCCAAATTCATATGCCCCATCTTATTGAGGTGAGTCTCCTGCAATAACATCACATCCACTTTCTTGCTTTCACAATACTCCATTATCGTTTTCCTTTTCTCTGTACCATTCATCCCCCTGACATTCCATGTCCCGACTCTCAGCATATTATCCGCCATGAATTATAATACTCCATCGCAGTCGCGCATACTGGCGGCCTCTCATCCCACTCAGAACACACAACATTATTTGTCTCTTGTCATGCAGCAACCACTCAACAGGACTAGTGTGTATCGGCCTCAACCCATCCCCCCAAAAACATTCAACAACATCCAACATCCCCCCCACCAACCCCCTCCCCAAACAACTGAACAACTTGTGAGCATCCAACAGCTGAAACATTCAACTGTCACCTGTTCGATTCTATGGAGATCTCACGTCTGGGCCTCCATTGGGCTCCGTCTCCCCCCTATTACTCCAATTTCTCATTCATGTAGTCTCAAAAAGCTCAGATGTACACAGTAATACGTATTCAGCCCTCACAGTTCCCATGTGGCATCTACAACCTCCCACACCTTTCCCATCAACAGCACCCTTCTTGTATCATCTCTCATCGTCTTCTCATTCAAACAGCAGCCACTCGCAATCGCCATTCAAGTTCGCCCTTCTATTATGTGTACATTATACGTCAGTGGCGCACATATCTGGTATCGCCGCCTGTCCAGACTTATAGTTCACCCCCTCTTCCCGCCTGTTGTAGTTAATCTACTCCCCTTCCATACTTCACACACTCTCTCCTTCTCCTATAGTTAGGTAGATAGGCATAATACCGTCGGTTTCGTGTCCGATACCTCAGATACAATAGGACAACATAATCACGAATGGAACAATACCCCACCATCCTCTTATTGTCCAGTATCCTATATATAAACACATCAGGAATCTGTGCAGAAACATTCCAGTAGTGTGTGTATAAACACACGCCATACCCTCCAAGATGCACATGAGTTAACCGTCCCGCATTTCACCCTGATCTACAAAATGCAACTCTCTTGTTCCACCAGTGGAGTCTGCCCTCTGTCAATCACTGTGGTTTCCGGGTGTGTCCGACATCCTCCAATCAGGATGCCGTGCGCGGGAATCCAGTCCGTCTGGGACTTGTTGCTCCAGTGCATCCCTCCGCAAAAGCCGCACTTTGTCATCTAGTCCATCTATTGGGACGCGCTGTCCGACAGTCACCCTATTTACATATCCATCGCCGCCTTGTCGTAGCAAGTTCATGCAACAAAAAATAGTACGCCTCGTGTTCCATCAAGACGGCCATTTTACTCGACAACAAAATAAGAAATAAAAATTAAAACAATACCTAGTTCAAATGTCCTATTCTCGCATTTCTTTTGCAATCTTCGGCGTAGTGATCCAGTTCAAACAGCGTTTGAAATGTTATTTTCCAATGCTCCTTCTGCACTCGTCCCCGCCGTGTCATTCAGCTGTACAACATTATTTGTTGTCTGGCTTGTCCTTCCCGTACCTCGCACGTCTATAAATCGACAAACCTCACGCGGATCCGTGAAGAACTGAGTTTTGCCATCCGCCTCCACACTCAATCTGGCAGGAAATAACATGCTGTATTTGTATCCCTTTTCACGGAGCAATCTCTTGGCAGTGTCGAATTTCTTCCTTTCGCGTTGTACCATTGTGGATAGGTCTTGATATATACTGATATTGGC
>JAVSBX010055509.1:0-14374 GCA_033119125.1 Desmognathus anicetus
TGATGATTTTCTATACATTCGTATAAATAAAATCACAATTTTATTAAAGAAGGCACGGAGGCGAGTATTATGCATTATCTTTCCTTTAATGCTACCTCAGCAGAAAAAACTTTACCACAAACAACTACATTTCCCAGGAACCCTGGGAAAAAAGGTAGTGAAAACAATCAACCAATCACTGAATAGTCCCAGCTGTAAGGAATCCAACAATCAGCCTCACTTCCTCTTTCTTTTCTGCTGCCTCATCAGTTAAGTCATCTTTTATTATTTGCAAAAATGCTACGCTTGTACTTGCGTTTGTGAATGCTTTCTGTGGGCCTGGGGTGTCTGGTAGACGTCTCCGGTCCCTTGGTAGGTACGAGCTGTGTTCTGTGCGGCTCCGGCCGCGATTTTGTTTACCCGAGCGTGCTTCAGGGCCAGCGACTTGGAGGTAGTCCGCCGCGGTCCCGTAATTCTTGCCTGCGTGCGCGGGCGGGGCGGCCGCGTGTGTGCTAGTGCGGGTATTGTTGTATTCCCGCGGGCCCCGTGGCCCGGTCGGGGAGTACGTCGTTACCGCGAGCGGGGTTGTTTTCCCCGTGCGGCCGAGCGCTTTTACTGCGCATGCGCGAGTTAGTTACGAACTGCGCATGCGCGTATGACGCGCTTCGTGTTATTGTTGTGCAACCAGGCAGAGGAGCGACAAGAGCGCTCCGTGAAGAAATTGAATTTCAGTATAGACATTCAGATAAGTGTTTAGATAGTCAGTTTTGGGGGCATTAAAGGCTCCAGTTAGTTAGTTGGTTAAGTTTAAGGAATAATTCCTTCTATATTTTTTCTATTTGGAAAAATTATTTCTAGTCAGATATTTTACTGACTTATTTGACCATTATGACTGATTCTGAAGAGTCTGCCACTTACATTGATGGTGATAAATATTATTCAGACAATGAACCACAATGGGGTGACAAAAATAATGAGGGTAATGATGCATTACCTGATGAATATTACGAGGAAAATTTTAAACGTATTCTAGGGGCTTCCTTGCAACAGACTGTGGCTGAAGCTGTAGCGCCGCTACAAACATCAATTGCAAAAATGCAGAAAGCATTTGTAAAAAATAAACAGCATTGTAAAGATGCAGATAAAAATGTAGGCAAAAAAGCCTCAAGAAAAAGGAAACATACGGAAGTTTCCAGTCAGAACTTGGGTTCTCCGCCCAGTCAGAAGCGGTCTGATACTTTAGAAAGTAAAATGGCAAAATGTTTTTCTGTTCAGACTGATAATTCTTCTGGCAAGCCTCGTGCAATAATAAAAAGCACGGTAGTAAAAGATACTACAACTGACACCACCTCTGACAGCTCTAATGGTACGGATTCAGATGATAACAAGCCTGTCAAGAAAAAGAGGTTGGTTGACAACAATAATAAGACAGAGTCTAATAAAGACGGTGGCAAGAAAGTGGATGAGGATGCTTTCATCCCAGAGGATATAAGACACCCAAAGTCTAATGAGTGGTATACTCATGATAAAGTAACCGATTGTTTGCTGAACAGGATGAGAAAGCCCCTAGATAAAGAGGTGCGGGCACGCATGAGATCCGAGTGCCCAAGACCCTTTTCAGAGGAGAAAATTTTCGATACTCCTGAAGTTGATGCAAAAATATTAACCTTTGCGGGCAGGAATGCCAGGGATTTAAAACGAGGAATTGATAGGGCTTGGCGAGGATGCCAAGATCGATTATTAGACGTTGTGGGACCTCTCGCAAAAATAATGGATTTAGCAGAGGAATCTAAGAATACTGGCAAACCAATAGACCATACTATATTGATGGGATGGGCTCAGAGAGCCATATGTTTCTTAGGAAACGCTAATTGCTCCCTGTCGGCCGAAAGGCGTAGATCCATCTTAATGAAGATAAGCCCAAAGATGTTGGACCTAGCAGTGAACGAGCCAGGGTGTTCGTCGAAAGGTTTCCTGTTCGGCGACGAATTCGTCAAGGAAATGGCGAAGTACGCAAATAGTTTTCAGTCCATGGAGAAATCCAAGACATCAATTCAGAGGATTCTATCAAACAAAATTTTTGACAGGGCTGGCCGAGGTAGGGGACGCTCGGCTGGCCGCTCCTCCTTTAGAAGTTCCCAGGGCAATTTTAACAACAGAGGTTCCTACCAGTATGGAAATTCCAACACGTACCAGTCATCCCCCTTCTATCCATCTAGAGGAAGAGGCCAAAGAGGAAGAAGAGGTGCCCAGAGGGCCATCGAGCCCACAGCAGGTGAGTGCAAGTTGCAATCTTTATCTTCCAATAGGGGGTCGGTTAAAGAGGTTTGTCACTCAATGGGTGGAGATTTCGTCGGATCCTTGGATATTACAAGTGTGCAAGGGCCTTTTGTTGGAATTCACAGTGCTGACACCAGTACAAGAGCATCCACCCCGTCCCCTGTCCTTTACAAAGGACGATCAACAGTTGATCCAGGCAGAATTAATGGATCTAAAAAGGAAGTCAGCCATTATTCTGACAGATTCCAGAGAAGAAGGGTTTATAAGCAATATATTCTTGGTGTCGAATCAGCAAAAGATTCGCCCAGTAATAAATTTGAAGGAGTTAAATCAGTTTATTGTCTATCGCCACTTCAAAATGGAGGGCATTCACCTCCTCAGGGATTTGCTAAGACCAGACGATTATCTGGCCCGTCTGGATCTAAAGGACGCTTATTTGGTTGTCCCCATTCATCACTCGCATCAGAGATTTCTGAGATTCCTATGGAACTCTCAAGTGTGGCAATTCCAATGTCTCCCTTTCGGTCTATCATCCACTCCTTGGGTTTTTACCAAACTACTGAAACCAGTAGTGAGCATATTAAGAACGCAAGGAGTCCGTCTAATAATCTATATAGACGACATCTTATTGATGGCATCCTCAGAGTCAGAACTGCGCCTTCATATAAAGATGACAGTGGATTTATTAATAAAACTGGGTTTTCTGTTAAATCAAACAAAGTCACATTTGATTCCGACTCAGAAGTTACAGTTTTTGGGGTTTCTAATAGACACTCAGAAACAGGTCCTAGAATTACCTTTACAGAAGATAAAGGTGATTCGCAAGGAGATTCAATGGTCCCTGCGAAAGCGGATACTTTCCATTCGACAGGTGGCAAGAATTGTGGGTCTCCTTTCCTCCTCCATTCAGGCGATATTTCCGGGACCTCTATATTACAGAGCACTTCAACGTTTAAAAATTCGGGCACTGCAGCAAGGCTTGTCATACCATCACAAAATTTCATTAGATGCAGAGTCGATAGAAGAGTTGGAATGGTGGCTCCAACACATACAAGCGTGGAACGGCAAAGCCATTTTCAGTTCGGTGCCAGACTTGATCATAGAATCAGACGCAAGCAATTCAGGTTGGGGAGCTCGTTGCGGGGATATAGCGACAGGAGGCACGTGGTCGTCACAGGAATCGACTCTTCATATCAATTGCCTAGAACTTTTGGCGGGTTCATTCGCCATAAAATCTTTGGCAAAAGACAGGATTCATTGTTGCATTCTTTTAAGAATGGACAATGTGTCGGCGGTAAGATATATCAACAGGCTAGGGGGAACTCATTCGAAAGCATTAGCAGACCTAGCACGGGATCTTTGGGAATATTGCCTAAAGCACAATCTAGCTCTAACATCTCAATATCTTCCGGGTCATTTGAATGTGACGGCAGATTGGTGGTCGCAAAACCATTTGGATTACAGCGACTGGCAACTCCTTCCGAGTGTCTTTCAGAGGATTCACCAGAAATGGGGTCCTTTTCATCTGGACCTATTTGCATCCAGGCTGAACAGTCAACTGGAGAGATTCTACAGTTGGCATCTGTATCCCAAAGCTCAAGCAACAGATGCGTTTCTACAGGATTGGGGAACACTTTGGAATTATGCTTTCCCCCCGTTTGTCATGATTCCTCGGGTACTGGCGATGATTCGACGGATCCCAGCGAGGGTTGTTCTCATCACCCCTTTCTGGGTGTCTCAGCCGTGGATTCCAGTAGTTCTGGAACTTTCTTCGGATTCTCCAGTTCTTCTTCCTCATCAGAACAATATCCTCACCAACCCACAAGGGTTGTTTCACCCATTAATATTAGACCGATCCCTTCACCTTCTGGCATGGAGGCTTTCGGGATTCCCGGAGGAATGCCAGCTTTATCGGAACAATCTAGATCATTCATTAGTCGGTCATGGGCTCCCGGAACAAGAAGGATTTATTCAGCAGCCTGGGATAAGTGCAATAATTGGTGTCTGGAAAGAGACACAGATCCCATTACTGCAGATGTCGCGGACATCATAAACGTTTTGGCATCCAAAGCGGCGGATGGTTTCATGTACAGATCGGTGAATGTTTTGAGATCGGCTATTTCGGCTGGTCATCAAATGGTGCAGAATTCACCAGTGGGAGAGCATCCATTAGTATGTAGATTGATGAGAGGTATCAGACTAACTAATCCCCCTCAACCTAGATATAACACCTTTTGGGATGTAGATTTAGTTTTGCAATTTTTTCTGAAATGGCCTGAGAATCAATTCCTGTCATTGAAACAAATATCTGCGAAGTTGACTTGTTTGTTATGCTTGATATCCTGTAAAAGAGTTTCCCTCCCTATTTATTGATTTCAGCATTGTGTATTTTATACAGAATTATAATAAAAGAAATTTCAATATTGATATATAAGTCTTGAGTTTTATGTTAGTCAAAAGTGATACACTGTATAATTTTATGGTTTACGTAAATACTGATATGATATTTATCGTTCAAAATGTTATTCCCCCCCTTGATACTACTCTAATTTTTTCTGATTTCAGCGCAAGACCAGAAATGAATCCTATGGATGGGCATGTCATGGAATTTCGGCCGCCATTTCGATTACTTCTGGAGTTATGTTTTGGATTTATGCTTCAAATTGGAGAGACTTTATTTGAATTCGTCACAAAAAGAAAGAGGAAGTGGGGTTGATTGACTGCTCCTCTTCACCTGGAACTATGCACATGATTGGTTGTTTGTTTTTCATTTCCCTGGAGTTATGGGAAATGTAGTTTATTGTAATGATATTGGTTTTTCTGCTGAGGTGGCATTAAAAGAAAGTTAATGCATAATACTCGCCTCCGTGCCTCATTCTAATAAAATTGTGATTTTATTTATACGAATGTATAGAAAATCATCATTTTCGGAACAAACAGAAATATAGAATTCCTAAAAACAAGCGACACCTGGCAAGTCGACAGAACATTCAAAACCTGTCCAAAAACTTTTTTACCAATTGTATACACTTCCTTGCAGAGTAAAGGATGAAAGTTTTCCCATGATCTACAGCATATTACCAAACAAAACCTTGAGTACATATAAAGAACTATTTTTAAAAATAAAGGAACTAGTTGGAGAAAAAGAACCAGAAACACTACTAATTGATTTTGAATGGGCTGCAATGAATGCCTTCAAAACTATAAATCTGAAAACAAAAATTTCAGGGCTGCAACTTTCATTTTGGCCAGTCCCTCTGGCGAACTATACAAACAAAGGGATACCAAGAACAATACTCCAACGATATAACTTTCGCATTTGCCATAAAAAGTCTATCTGCACTATGTTGTGTTCCCCCCGAAATGGCAACTGAGTATTACGAACTACTGGTACAAACAGATTATTTTAAAGAGCATGAAGGAAACCTGAATCCAATTCTGGATTACTTTGAGGACACTTGGATAGGTAGAACCCTAAGAACAGGTCGCCGTGAAGGACGAGTCCCAATAAGTATATGGAACTGTTACGAAAGTATAAAAAACAATTTGGATAAAACCAACAACAAAATAGAAGGATGGCACAATGCCTTTACACAAACGACCAATTTGAAGCATCCTACCATCTGGAAAAAAAACGAGACGCAACACAAAAATTACTTGAAGCCACAAACCAATACGGAAAACTACCACCAACGGAATACCTACAGGGAATTGCATTTAACATGGCATTGAAGATGTAAACACATGAAAAAAAATATATCAATATAAAAACAAACCAACGACAGATGTTGTAAGCAAATTCATTCAAATAAAAGGAAAATAAAATGTATTTCAATATTTTGATAATACATTAAAAAGAGGAAGAGAAAAAACACTGTATTAATAAGGAAAAAGTTAAAAATATATAAAACTATTCAAAGTTTAATATTAAAAAATTATTCTACTACATTCTTATACAATATGTAGCTAATGATGTGCTCATGTTAAATGAACTTTCTATTTCTAGTTCAAAGTATTTATTATCTAACAAGCTAACTGTTTTTACCTTCTGTTAAAATCAATAAAAAATACAAACTAAAAAAAAATAGTTTGTAAGCAAAACAAACCAACTAAATAAAATAGAGTGATTAATAAAAAAAATGAGTCTACCTTCTTTCATTTTAAATACCAACACACAAGTTTAAATTCCTCCGCACAACTTGACTTCATACCCTACTCCCCCGCCCCTCCCTTCCCTCCCTCTCACCATACAGTACATAAATACATTTAACGGAACGGTGCTTACCCAGACAAGAAGCTACAGGAGCTGACTAACTCTCAGGGAGGCCACCGGACCCTTCTGCTGAGCCGGCCTGACTCAGAAGGGCGGCAGCGGTAGGTGTGGCGGCGGTAGGTGTGGCGGCAGTAATGCAATGCACTCCCCGGCATTCTTTGCCTGTGTGCCAATAAAAAAAAAAACGCGCAGCCGCAGACCACTTTACAGGAAGTGCTGAATGGATTAACCACACGGCGTAGCGGCGACCGGCGAATGAGAAGAGGAAAAGAAAAACGGCACAAAGAATCCAGGTAAGCTAAACATTAACTATCGGCATTCTAGAAAACCGATAAACCTAAAAAAAAAAAACCCCATAAATATTTCAGCGTAAATGTAGACAAGGCCCGATTCGGCAGACACTGGCATACTGATGCAGCAGGAGACACTTCATCAGCGTTTCCCTCAGGTCAGCCCCTAGCAAAAGGCATGAAAGATTATTGGTGTTCCCACCGTGACTTTGTGGGGGTGCTGCATCATACAATACCCTCACTACAATCTGCTTTATGCCCTGCTAAAAACCCAGCTTCAGGCAGACAAGCATACCGATCAAGCAGGAAACATTCTGCAACATTGCCCTCCAGTCAGCCCTAACATACAGCAGGAAAAATTCCCGGTGCAAAAACCGTGACTTTGCCGGATCGCTGCACCACACGATACCACTGCTACCACTAGTTAAAGACCTCCTTGATAATCTGCTTCTCAAATCCCCCTTAATGCCGATTGTATCTAGCTGTACCACTCTGCTGACCTATCCTACCCTAATCAGTGCTACCTCTCTTGTGCGGCATACCATAGTAATCCTGTAGAAAACTATACTCTCAGCTGCTAGTTACAACTACTGGCTTATCTGTATTAGGTTTTACTATCTGGTCTAGTGAAACAGGCCATACATTCCCCACAGGTAGGGCCCACCGTCAACTAGATGTAGCAGTTAAATAATGAGCACTAGTATCCTTCGGCAGCACAGGACAAGGAGAGAGTGGAAATGTTGGTGCTGCTGCTGCTCCCCGGGCTCCGGAAGGGGGCTGCTACTGCCCTGTGCCACAGGGCATTGTGGGACCTACCCAGGTCTAAGGTTGGGGGTGGGAGAGCTCGGTAAACAATGTGTGTGCGGGGAGGCGGGCATAACTGAGTGGCAGGTGGCGCCCAGAGAGCTGGGGAATGTGGCTCGAGTGGAGGAGGGACGTGGGTGGACGGAGATACCAGCCCCCCAACCCTCCCCAGGCTAGAAGAACAAAAATGCTGCATTTGGATTATTTTATGGAGCTGATGAGCTTTCCAGGGATCTTGGGAAAAACCCATCTGCAGCTAGGAGGATGAGGGCTGGTGACGTCACTGCCTTTGTCAGCCCCACTCCTTCAGAAATCTGTAGGACTAATTCCCCTGCTGGAGATGAGACTGGAGCTCTGACCCCTCTGCAGAGCCAGACCCTGCTGCTGGGCCTGCTCCTGCAGCCTGTGTACTGGCTGCAGTGCTTGTTATGTTACAAGGTATTTGTATAGCTCCCGTGCAGCTGCCTGCCTTTTTGTCCCGTTTCCTCCTTACAGGTGCATAGGTTCCGAGAATGATGAGCAGCCCCGACAAGCGGCAGTAGCTGCATGGGGGCTATACAAATACCACGTAACATAACATAACATATATTTTGATTATATCACCAATGGCACATCCAGCTACACAGATGGGCAGGACGTCGAAGTACAGTCAATCAAAGTTGTACATCACAAAAATGAAATTGTATAATGCATTCTACTCAGACTGTTGAGGGCAGAGCTCGAGCGAAAACTAGGGCTTACCTATTGCTTATATTGCCTGTATTTGGAACAGCTTCTTGGACAATTATGTTATGGAGTTTTAGGACTCAGCAAAGACAGAATGTGAGTGAAGGGGCAGCAAATAATCCCTGTGTCTGCTTCACAGTCCTGGGAGTTTGCGTCAAGAGACAACTTGAGAAAAAGAAAAAAGAACTGAGGCAAACTGAGAACTGAAAAAGAGAAAAAGAACTGAGGCAAACAGGCCCATGTGACAATTATGTTATGGAGTTTTAGGACTCAGCAAAGACAGAATGTGAGTGAACAGGCCCATAGGACAATTATGTTATGTCGTTAACATTTGAGGTTGTGATGAAAAAGAACTGAGGCAAACAGGCCCATAGGACAATTATGTTTTGGAGTTTTAGGACTCAGCAAAGACAGAATGTGAGTGAAGGGGCAGCAAATAATCCCTGTGTCTGCTTCACAGTCATGGGAGTTTGCGTCAAGAGACAACTAAAGCATCTGTTATCAGTGTTTTGAGTGTGCAAGGCACTGTAGCTTTAGACAAACATACTTTGCAGACATGATTAATACTTGTACCACTCTGTGAATCCAGATGGGCTCTTAAGAGACATTACAGGTAATAGATACAACCCTTTCAGTATTATTGCATTGGATCCATGAATTGGTAGCATTAGCGGAAATCCTGGAGGAGTGTGGCTTTCACCCACCTGAAAACCTACACAGTTCATTACTAGATACTGATTCAGATGATGTTTCAGAGTCAGATATTCTAGAAATAGGAATTGAGTTGGAAAATATTAGTCTAAATGAAGACACATGATTAGGATATCTGGTGCCTAGTACAGAATCAGGGCCGGGAACAGCCCACGAGGATCTAGAGCATAACTTTGGATGTATAAATCAGACACACCAGACCACGCTGCTTGGAACATCACCCTTCTGAAATCTGGAGTCGGTAGGAAAGCAGTTGTGCAAGAAAATACATCTGGCCTGGGAAATCCTGGTATCTTTGGGCATTATAGGAGTGTTGTCCTAGCTTTACCAAAGTTGTTGCTATGTCCTGTCGTTAACATTTGAGGTTGTGATGAAAAAGAACTGAGGCAAACAGGCCCATAGGGAACTCTGGATTTTTCAAGAGCGGCCGGGGCCTCTGATCACATGGGTGGGCTACTCGTGGAGTCACCTATAACATGATCATGTGATATGTGACTCCCTATTCTTGAAACGGGGCATATGCTCTTTTTTTAGGATGATTACACATTTAAAAAAAAAAAAAAACTTGTGATCAGGCAACTGAGGGATTTGAACCTGGGTCTTTGCGTTTAATCTGTGGAGCTACATGACGGGCTACTACATACATACATACATACAATCGTTGTTTCATGTGCCACTCGCCCAAAGGCCTCAGGGCACCCTTTCGCCACAACAAAGCAGAGTCAAAGAAGGGTGTGGGACAAATCCATGGTCAAAAGGAAAGAGCATTCTGAAAGCATAAAAATTAAGTGACCCCTGGAAACAAAAATGTCTTCAATTTTTTTCGGAAGACCTCAATGGTTCGTATGTCGCAGATGTCCTTTGGCAGTTTGTTCCAGGCCAAAGCTGCCTGAACTGAGAAGGCTCTGCCACCAAAAGTAACCAGATTGAAGCGAGGCCGGACGAGTTTATTCTTTTCAGCAGAGCGCAAGAATCTCAGAGGTTTGTACGAATTCACAGTATTAGACAGGTAGGCAGGGGCTGACTCATGAAGACACTTAAACACGAGAGTGTCAATCTTGTGAGTAATGCGTTGTGTGACGGGGAGCAAATGAAGGCTCCGCCTGGCCTCAGAGATGTGCTTGCGTCGAGACAGCCCGGTCACTGCTCGCGCAGCATTATTCTGTGTCACTTGTAATGAGTATATTATTTTGCGGTCGATTCCTGCTAACAAGCTGTTGCAATAATCGAGCCTAGAATTCACTAAGGCACCCGCAACTCTAGCCAGGTGTTTTTCTGAAAGAAATCTTTTTATCTGGTTGAGCAGTTTTATAACATACGCACAAGCAGACCTAACTTTACACACTTGATCATGCATGGTTAGCTGTGAGTCCAGGACAACACCTAGAGTCTTAACAGCTTTAGCCACTGGAATATTACAACCCTCAATCACAAAAGAGGAATATTCTGATGGTAGGGCATGTACCTTAGACTTAGTGCCGAGAATTAAAATTTCGGTCTTCCCGCCATTCAGGGCCAGCCCGTTTAACGCCATCCATCTTTGAATTAGTCCATAGATTTCTGTGATGGTGGCGGCGTCTGTACTGTAAGTGCCAGACAGAGGGATAAAAAGCGTTCCTATGAAATTAAATGGCAAGAAGCATTTTTCATTTCATATGGCTTTTATGGTATACACAATTTTATTATATACAGATATTGCTGCAGTGGCACAAGCTCTAGCTATGCTTGCTGCACTGAATCCTAGTTGCAGGGAGAGTGTAATAAAACCCCCCAAAAAATGCACTGGCCAGAGTGCCATTAGTTTCAGCGTGAAGGAAGGGTGTGGTGGTGTGCAGGAGAGAGAGGCACAGTGGTTTAGAGGAGTGGGGAGTGTGGAGTTGTGGTGGGTTGGTAAGAAAGGCGAGTGGGGCGAGACAATCTGTGGAAGAGGTGCAAGAGGTGAGACAGTGGGTGGGGATGTGAGACTTTGGGTAGGGTGGGTGAGGAGGAGAGACACTGGGTGGGTGGAGAGGTGAGACAGTGGATGAGTGGAAAGAGGCAAGAGAGAGGAAAGGTGGGTGTGAGGAGTGAGATGGGACTGGATGAGGAAAAGGGTGGGTGAAGAGAAAAATTGAGACAGGTTTGGTGGGGGCGAGTGAAGAAGTGATTGGGGTGAGTGAATAGGGCAAGCGGAGACATTAAGGGCTGGGGTGAGACAGTGGGAAAGGTGGGGGGAGTAGAGACAGTGGGTTGGGGGCTTTCAACAGCCCCTGGGCTGCGTCCAGGAGGCTCAATGTGTATTTGCTGAATTCTAGACTTCGCCTGGTTTTAATGTGCCAGTAAACCAGGGAGAATGAATGAAGGGAAGGAGGGAAGGGGCTGTTGTGCACAGGGGAAGGACCCCCGCCTCACCCTTATTTTTTACTAGCTCCATGCCCCCTGCTATGAATGGTTTCACTGGACCAGTGAACCAAATTTGTAGTAATTCTGGAGCTAGTACAACCCTGAACAAAAAAAGGGCAGCTAGAGTAGTATGTGCCTAAACCTTCTGTACTTTTCCTGCAAATGGAGTCATTGTCAGGAGTGGTCGCACATTTTGCATCTTGTCTCTTTCTGGTAGCTTGGGAAGGAGAATAAACTTTTGCCAAAATAAAGAACTGAATAGCAGAGCAGAAACCTCCCGATGTCTGGCTGGGTGTCATGGACCCTTTGGTGAAGACCTTGTAATCATTTATCCTGGAGGCTCTGACAACACCGTGCTAAAGCAATACTCCATTGCAAGAGTTTCCTGCATAATCAAGCCACCCTGGGTTTCTTACATCCTAACACGTCTCCAGCTTCCTAATCTCAGCACTTGAAACTTGTATTTACCCAGCTCACTTCAGCCCCATATTCTCTCCCTTCTCCTCCCCAGTCCCAAGCTCAGCTGCAGTAGCCGGGCTTGGATTGGTTGAAGTGAAATATGTGTTGTATTCTTGAAAGGACTTGAAGCCCTTTCAAAATTGCAACAAACCATTCACTTCAGCCAGTCCACAGATGATACCATCTTCCCACTGTGTGGAACTCAATTTATCAACATCAAAAGGATCAAGGGCTCAGTCAGCACTGCTGGGGTTCGGACCTGCCACAACAGATAACACATATACATCAGAGGTGAGCGCCCAGCTCGCTATGCTATCGCACAGCTTACTGGTGGTTTGGCAGTCAGTGGGAAGAGAGAAGAGACTATTGCTTTGAATGTTTAGTGCCTGAGTCCCCAAACACGATGAGGAGTCTTATTCATTCATAGCGTGTTGATGAACAGTTGAGATTTTGTAAGTTGTGAGGAGGAATGCTACTGTAATTACAGTTTAAGCAATTCTATAATGTGAAACGAGGCACAGCACAATATGGCGATTTTCCCAGAAACACACAAAGCAGCACTAGCCACTATGCCAAATTCCCACCCTTACTTCAATCACAAAATATTAGGAGGGATTCTTACAGAATTTTCCCTGTTTGTGGATCTAGATTTAATGGACATCCTGCCCATTGAAAATGGCGGAGATATAGATTTGAGAGATAACTAGTCTATGCCCAATTGTGTGCTTGTAATCCTATTGTTATAGTTCTGTCTCTTCACTATGATTACACAAGTGGAGTATCCCCATCACTTTTCCCTTCTCTTGTTTTCCAGACCTTTCCCATCACCACTGAGGAGGATCCTCTGCATCTGTCCACCAACTCTCACCAAGTAAATGGGAAAAATAGGACACTGGGTGTGGAAGGCATTCATTGTGCAAGTGAAAGGAATTGTGAAAGATTTATAAAGATGCTCAGATTGACTATGTTGGCAGTATGGGTAGAACAAAAACAGAAACACATCTAAAAGTAGTATGCTGAAGATCTGTGTTAGTGGTTGTGTAGCACCCATGTTCTAGAGGTGTGCTGAAAGCACAAAGTCCTGTGTTTCTGCTGTTGGCACAAGCTCCAAGAGTTTTGATGTGTATCTCAGGCACCAAGCTGTGCTTTCAGCCGTTAGTCTTAGGGCTGGAGACGGTGTGTGGGTGCAAGTTCTCGAACGTCAAAGTACAGTTACCAGGCTAAGTTATACTGTTTCTATGAAGTGCGAGCGCGGTTCTACAGCATTTAGTTCTCACGTTGCCCTCTAGGCCATCAACTCACAAGACTGAGATGAGGGCCAATTATTTCCTGGAGGATGGGGGTAAGAGGGCTAAAAAAGTTAATGCAAAGTTCTGCTGCCCGGCCTTGGAGACCTGTGCCCACTCCCTCCCTGCCATCGGCCGATGAGCCCAACCAACACGTCTAATCATGGAAAACAAAGACCATCTCCGGGCATCTAAGCTTTCCGCTTCTGGCTGTGGCTCTTCTGTCCTCCTTTGGGTCTTCCATGCTGTATGGATACCACCTGGCAGTGGTAAACTCTCCTGCAGAGATATGATCATTTCTTGACATTACGGACAAGCCGTATGAACAAGGCAGTCGTTTTTGCAAAAAAATTCTCCCAGATGAAAACCCGGACCTATGCACAGGGTTGAAACATGTAGGAGTGGAATATGGAGAAGAAATGGTTTAGGAGGAGTTGTTTTTACTTTAGTTTTCTGTTCTGTTTTTTTTTTTCGAATAAAGGCTTGCTGTGTGTTTTGTCGAGGCCAATCAAGTCTGAGGATTTTTGTGCTTAGTCGTTATGCACCGAGACCCGTCATGTCCGACTTGCATTGCGACTCAAGTCCCTGGGTTATAGGTGTGCCCACGACACTTGGTTGCACTGTAAGTCCGATTCATAAAGTTGCAGTGAGGGAGGAACTGAAAACTGGAACTTGGCTTATTTCAATATCAATGTTTAGTAGTTTATTATTCTTTTTTGGGTGGTAGTTTATACAAGTTTGTTATGGGATCGATTCTTAATTGTTTTGGATTATCATCATCTGGCATTGCCATTTCAATAAAACGTTGTTTATTTGCCAGCTTAGATCATGGGATAGGAGTTGACCAGGTGAAGGGGAAAGCATCCTTACACATTCCTAAGGGAATTATAATTTGTATTGAGGGACTAGTGGGGTTGGCGAGTTAAGTGGGGTTGGCGAGTTAAGTTCATACTTGAAAAAAATGTTAACAGCCCAATAATCAGAATGAATGTAGCTAATGGGGAAAAAACACGAAATGCTTTGAATTATACAAGATAATGGGTGCAAGTGGGAGGAGAGAATTGATGTATTGTATTGTATTGTATTGTATTGTCGGTTCTTGTATGGCAGCAGTATCGAAGCGCCACGGGCTGGAGGGGATCAGCAACAGCCCGATTTCTATTCGAGATCCCGCCGCCTTTTAT
>JAVSBX010066582.1:0-14309 GCA_033119125.1 Desmognathus anicetus
CGGGCCTTCCCGGGGGGGGGGTTCAAAACCGGGCTGTCCGCGCGGTCACTGGCCTTCATTGCTTTGACCATGTCTTCTCAGCTAGAAGGAGCCTGGGGTGGCTTCCGATAGGGGACATGGTCAGGCTCAGGGGTCTTGTCTGATGTGGCGGGCCCTTCACCATCAGGGCCCGGGTTATCCAGGGCCTGTTCCAGTGGGAACAGCGTTCTAACCCCACCCGGTCTCATCTGGAAGGCAGGGTGCTGGTTCCATCGTTCCGCTGGGCCAGAATTCGGGGATGCTGTCTGTTTAGACTTGGCCCCGTCTGCTGGAACGCCATGCCATTGAATCTTCGACTCTGTCCTTCTTTCCCTTCTTTCAGAAAAGCGGTTCGTCTTCATTTATTGTGGCAGGATCATGGCTAGTGGAGGGTTGTCTATTGACTGCATCTTGGGTTGATTTTTTTGGCTGGGTTTGGGACATATTTGATGTTCAGGAGGGTGGGTTTTTGACAGGTTTTATGTGTTCGTGTTTTTATGTATCTTTTACATTTTTGTATTTGATGCGCTACGAAGTGATCGCGGGATACAAGCTTGAAATAAATAATGCTTCCCACCTGCTACTGCCGTTACTACCACCAATACTGCTACTACTGCATGTGGGGCACCAATTTACTCTTAAGGAGTAGGGGTACGTAGGAGAAGGTAGTTTGCGTAGTAGTCTGTGCGTTGCAGCACCTATTTTTAGGCCAGAGTGGCAAAACAGTAACTTTTGCTACTTTTCCTCTTTCCGCCAGGCATTGTGGGTAGTGAACCTAGTGCAACTCTCGAAAGTCACACATCGTTGCCTACATCAGGATCTCCTCTTTCTGGAACACTATGGTGTTGGTGGGTTTCTCGAAAGCCTTGCAACTCCAGGCACAAAACAAAACAGATGCTACACATACATCCTACATATAAATCAATCGCCACATCTCGTTTTGCTTCCTCCCCTGGCTTGGGTGCAACCACACATTGGTGGTACCGACTTTGTCATATGGAATATGGCTACGCTGGGTGAGGTACCCCGTGTTGATGGTGGCACGTTGGGTCACCTTTTTTTATGGCCAATTTGGCTAAAAACCTGTACATTTTACAAGCTTTCCGTGTACCACCGGGCATTTTGTGTATTAAACCTATTGCGACTGACGCAAGTCACCCACTGTTGCATGTGTTAGGATGTCCTTTTAGCACATTAATGAGTTTCAGGGGTTTCCTTTTCAGCAGGGCTCCATTGGCTCAAAAACAAAGTGACTGTCACAGCAGATTTTAATGCCCCAAATTGTTCTTCAGATTGACTTTACCATATGTCATATTCTGCTCTCCTCTTGTCCATGACTTTTCTGCATCCACACATGTGGGGTACCAATTTTTTCAGGAGATGAGTCCTATGTCACTGGCAGTCACTGGCAATCATTTACCCTATATTTTTTCACGTCCTACTGTACCCCAATGTCTGAAAACGTACACTGCATTAAAAAAATAATTTTTTTGGAAAAGTATCATGGCTATGCCATATTTGGTTTTGGCCGTAAATGTACCATCCCTGAACCAGTGTACATGTGTACTTTCTAGACCTATATGAAATGTCAAGGGGGAACAAACTTCATCTGCTATTTGCATGTGCCAACTGTCCACTGTTGGCACACTGTTCTTATTGCCTCAGGGTGTCACCAATTTTTTGAAAACCAGCTTACATTGGATGTTGTTGTGACAGCATGGGTTAGGGCTTCGTTGTGGTGCACTGCAATTGTAGAGCTACCAAACCTTCTAGACGTTAGAGCCTCAAATTAAAACTTTTTAAAAAAATTTTGAATAAATACATTTTTTTACCAGTTACTGGGGGACTATTTTTTTTTGGTCAATCTACACAAACCACCCCTTGTTGTTTTCACCATTTTCCCACGGATGCAGGAGTTGCATGAATTGAAGCTTTCTGTCCCACCTTCTTGAGACAAAATCCTGAAGGCATGTGCATTGCACGCAATATTGAAGAAATGGCCCACCTCTTAGGAAAGCATTGAAATCTCAGTGTTTTTGAAACCCTGTTCTGGAGAGTTGAGAAAATGGCGATTTCAGAACTGCAAACTGTTAGTTGATTCCATACACAGAAGAAAAACCGCAGCATTTTTTTTGCAGCTTTTCTTTTCATTTTCTAAAAAAACACACATTTTTCGTACATTTTTGTAAATTTCCAATGCTACCATATGATTCCCAATTCTGTTATCAAATTGCCCATCCTGTTAGAAGAAAAGGAGCCAAAAATGGCTGTGATCGCCAAGCCAATCAAAAGTTACAGGCTTCTAACCGAGCGCACCACCAAACAGCGAAATGAAAGACTTCGTGCTGAAGGGTGAAACACCCTTAGCAGCAAAAGGGTTGAAATGTTTGACTTCATAATGTTTTTGTTTAAGATGCATAGGAGTTAGTTCTATCATTAAATAGAGAATACATGTTGTACAATTATAAAGTAGTTGTATTTTTCATTTGAACTGCAAATTCAAAATTCATTTATTTGGCGCACGTTGCCGAAGGCTTCACGGCGCACTAGTGCAACAAAAATACCAAATACAAAAACATATAATTAAAATACAGTTAAAAAAATTAAGTTTAGCATACATAAATTTAAAAAAAAAAAACACAATGTCCATGACACTTACAGAGATATATATATATATACAAAAAAAAACAGCACTCACACCCCCCCCTCCCGCTGGATTAGCCCTCAAGTCCTAGCGATCAGAAACCTGGGGAAGATAGGGCATGATTAGATGGCACTACGGTCCCTCTGTAGTAGATGGAGCTTGACAGCCCGCTTAAATGATGGAAAAGAGGCGAGGGCTCTGATTGAGGTGGGTAGGGCATTCCACCACGGGGGCCCCAAAAACTGAGAGGCACCTCCTTTTCTAGAACAGCGTGGGCGCTGAAGCTGCATCAATGCCCGCCATTGAGGACGGGGGGAATGGCGGTGCACAGCCCACTGAAACCTGTGCCTCAAATACATCGGTCCGTGTCCATGTAAGGCCTGCCAAACAAAGCACAGGCCCTGCAGCTCCACTTGATCCGCAAACAACATCCAGCCTAGAGCCCTCCGTGCGGCTGAAACGTGAGCGTTCCGTCGTAGACCGTAGCACAGCCGCACAGCTCGATTTTGCACTCTCTGCAGCCGGGTCATGGCTCTCCCCGCCAGGCCCACGTAGGTGGTACAACAATATCTGATCTTTGAGATCATGAGGGCCTGGCAGAGGAGAGCGCGATGACGTAGTTCCAGCAAGGGCAAGAGGCGGGTGAGACCATTCAAACGAAAGTGAGACGCGCTGACCACAGAGCTCACCTGAGCCTCCTGTGTCCCGGTGAAAGAGAACAGGACACCCAAACTGCGGGCACTCTGCACAGGAGGAGGGGGAGAGCCTAACTCGGAAGGCCAAAAGGCAAGATCAGTGGACGGGGAGGGCAGAGAGCCTTGAATGATAATTTCCGTCTTGGCCGCATTCAGACATAACCAGCTGTCGCCCATCCATCGTTGGATCAGCCTTAGTCCCTCGAGTAGGCAAGTCCCATCCTGGCTGGAGGGGTGCAGATCTGCCAACAGTTGGGAGTCATCAGCGTACATCTGAAACCTGACCCCGAGATCCGCCAACATCTGCGCCAGAGGCTGCATGTAAATGTTGAAGAGCAAAGGCGAGAGCGCCGACCCCTGCGGCACCCCAAAAGGGGCGGGTCGGGGCTCTGCCCTGAAACTCCCCAACCTGACCTGCTGAACCCGGCCAGAGAGGAAGGACCGACACCATTCCAGCGCGTCCCCCTCAACCCGGGCCACAGACTGCAGACGGGATAGGAGGATCTCGTGGCCGATGGTATTGAACACCGCTGATAGATCGGGTAATATGAGGGCTACAGGATGAGATTGGTCAGCGATCTCCAACATGGTCTCGCGAATGTCAAGTAAGGCTGACTTACTTGACATCTTCGAAAAGTAAGGGGAAGCTACTTTTTTCTTTCTTTTGGGGCCAGGAGTGCCCCATTGCAGCGGGGGCCACCTGCTGGTGCCATTTAGGATTTTACAATGTTCCTTTATTTTTGAATCTACTCTTTCTTCCTGGTCTCTGGAAAGGCCTGCCATCAGCCGGCAGCACTCCTCGGAAGCTGGTACCAGTCTTGGGGCTTGAAAGCTTTTTAGCGCTTAGTTAAAGATGATCTTGTTGGGGCTTCGCACCTCTCTAATTAGTTTGCTAAAGCAGGCTTTTTTCCTGCTAATGGCTGCCCTGTACTGTATGTTGACTGATGATTTTATCAGATCCCCAGTTTTCATCTACAGTGTTTTTGATGAGAACCAAATGTTTGATCTGGGTGGACTTGATTGTAGTTTTCAAGGGGCAGACTTTCTTCAGTGCTTCAATAATCCATCTGTCGGCACTTCTCTGAGTGCTGACTCCCTGATTTTGAGTTCCTCCTCCATGGGCTATCTCGGACAGGGAGGGATGTAGAGCTGTAATGGCTGTTTGAGCTCCAGCAGTAGAGCTCTGTCTAGTTTGCCCGAATTTAGATCTGTGGCCTTGTTGAAGGATTGAGTAATTTTAGGCTTTGAGTGAGGTCTTTCAACAGTAAAAGGAATGGCTCTGTGGTTGGCCCACGGGATGTCTTGCGGTCTGCCCACTGTCCAATTCACTTTCTGTGTGATAGATCCTGTCTAATGTGTTGCCTAGTTTGTGGGTTCTTTCAATCGCCCCCTGTGTGAAGTTCATTACATCATGTTTGTTAGGAAGGATCTGGCCATCGGGTACGCAGGGTCGTTGACTCAGATATTGAAGTCACCAAGTGTGCTGAGTCATCTGTGCTTATTGCTGGGTGCGTCTGCAAGGGGGTCTCCATAATTGTAGTCTATTCCTGGAGGCATGTATACTAGCAGGGGCAATGTTTTCATGTGGTCATTGAAGGAGCATTTGTCCAGTCGGCATTCGCATTTCTCATTTTTTTATGGAGCTGTTTTTTTTGTGAAGATTGCTACTCCACCGCCTCTCATTTCTCTTGGCCAGGAGGTAATTATAGTTTGGGGCCGGGCGCGGGTGGGGAGGTCATGTCAGCAATGTTAACCCAAATTCCTCTGAGCCAGGTCTTCGTTATGAATAGTAGGTTGGGGTCATGTGTCTCAATGAATTCTCGAATCTCGAACTTGTGCCCCAGCAGGGACCATGCGTTAATGGATCACTAGGAATGCCTTCTTTCTATCAATTTGGATCTTGCCTTCTGTGTCTAGGAAATTTTCCCTTTTTGTGTCTTGGGTTTGTGGGTAGGTGTGGCCACTGAGGTGTTATCACTCTCCTCCGCATGCTTCTCGAATAGCAGTGCTTTTATGACTTCCGGAATGTCCTCAACTGGGGTACCGTTCAGGTTTTTTGTTTTGTTTCTGGCGTTCTTGGGGGTCGGGGAGCTGCTGCATTCTGTTTCACTTAGGCGGGCCAACTTTCTTTTTGCAGCCTTTCCTGGGGTGGTTGTCAGTGGGAATCTCAGGTGCTGGTTCATTAACCGGTTCTCCTGGACCTCTTTATAGCTCCTGTAGCAAAGGCGGCTTTCCCTGTTCGTTTTAGTTGGTGCTTGGAGGTACCTGATTTTACAGGGTATCATGTTATCCATTGCAGGCATTGTTGGGGCCGTGCTGTCGTCAGAGCCTACAAGCTTGATGGCCAGGATGCAAATGCTGCCATTTTGAGGTCCTGCGGGCTGAGCAATGGGTGTCACACTGGGTGCTCATCTGGCCTGGTGTTATCCCACGGCACATCCTCCATGTCTATATTATGGGTATTTCTTTGAGGTCTGAGTCTGTCCTTTCCCTGGTGAAGATGCTCTGTTCCTGGTTTGGTGTAGCAGCATCTTCCATTGCGTCTTCTGGGTCAATGTTTAGTGATATGCACATTCTGGGGCCATTCATATTTATTCCTTTATGCAAGTGGTATTGTTGGATTTTGTAGGCTGGCGGTTTGATCGCCACAGTAAACAGCAGTGAAGTGGGAAATCGTCTTGTACCTCTATTCAAGTTAACATTTGACAAGGTGCCATTTGTTATGATCTTGGCAAAAGGGTTGGTACATTGCAACTTAACCGTTACCCACCCTTATTTGCTCAATCACTACCCATAGATACTGCATTTTAGCATATTAAACACTTTCTCACAGCCTGTCGCTGCAACTGCGACATTACTATTAATATCCAATTGGCTAATCAGAGAAAATATTTGTCGCAAATTATGTGCGGTAGATCTGCCTGGAATAAATCTAACTTGCTTCAGCAACACGCAGAATTGCATTAATGACATCAGTCTGTTGACCAGTACCTTGGCAAATATTTTAACAAAAGAATTTAGATGGGAGAGTGGTCTATAGGACCCCAGTAGGGTATGGCCTTGTCCTGGTTTGGTTAGTACAATGATATTGGCTTCACACATAGTATTGGGTAGTTGCTCTATTTATAGCACCTCAATCTACTCCTCAGACAGTAACTGTGACCGTGTCCCACTGAAGTGTTTGTAAAAGGCTAGAGTGAGCCAATCCGGACTACGTGCCTTACCAGGCCTCAAGTCAGCAATTGCTTTTTCAACCTCATTGGAAGTGATAGCCACATTTAGAGGTATGTGCTCATTTTCTTACCATGCTAGCGCAACATTGTCCAGGTAGCTGTAGATATCGGTGTCGATTTATTTCGCAAAGAGGTACATAACACTTCATAATAGCCACGAAATGCTTTGTTAATGCCAGAATTCATTGTGGCGTATGTGCCGGTCATATCAACAATTTGTGGTTTAACTCACAATCCCCAGCCCTGATTGCCTGTGTCAGTGCCCTGCTGGGCGATTGCCTTCACCATACTTCCTGGCTTAGGTTTTAGTTGATAAAAACTTATGGTCACTCTCTTCTGCCCTATTAAACTCTGCAAGAGCCTGGGCCCTAAGTAGAAGGTGCACCAGCTCTGGAGCCGTTACGTATTCTGCTTCTGCTATTTGAAATTTCTGCTCTATTTGTGTTTGCCGTTTTATATCTCCCATATACACCATTCTCCCTACCAAAGCAATAGCCTATTATAAAGCACTTCATAGCCTCCCAAAGGACCACAATTCATGAGACCGATACTGTGTTTAACAGTGGATCCTCATTTAGTGTCCAAGGTCGGATCAGAAAGCCAAGTCCGTCGGCATCTCTACCTTGAATCTCCATTATCTTAACAGTCATTAGTCCATAGGGGTAGTAAGAGGTGCATGGTCAGACCACTTTCTGGGTAAAACGCATGTTGGTCACATGCAGCAGTAAGCTCCTAGAAGGTAATAGATCCATGTATACAGTTGTGTAATGTGTATAACCTGGGGTATCGGTGTGTACATGTCACCATGCATCTGACAGTTCTAATGGATAGTGGGTTCCCAGAATCCTCATGAACCACATCACTCTGGTTCCATCGGAGAGCTGAAAACCTTTCAGAGCCCTCTCGTCCTGGGTCTGATGCTGGTGCATAACGTCGGAGGTTGATAGGCTGCAGCCGACGTCGGGCGCTGGCAGATGGTGCCCTCATCCCTCTTCAATATAGACACCAGCAGTAACTCCCTACGTCGGTTCCTTTTTTTCCTGCATTCCAGACGCTAGAGAGCATAAGGAAATCCTCATGGGGATATTTGTTACTGTGTTTTTGGGCCTTGTTTTCCTCGTGGAAAATGTCATCCAGGCTTCAAGCAGTGCCACAGGATGATGTTGGTCACTAACCTGCATTATTGATGTCTGTGGTGCTTCGGCGGCAACCATCAACTAGACTGCAAGTCTTGTCAGGTGATGAAGCCCAAGACCCTTTAAGAGCAATGCACCAAGCTCACAGCTGGGCTGCTGGAGCCCCATGAGAAGGGCATGTCATTGACACTTCGATCACGCAGCATCGTGAGGTTGGTCCCCAGGACTAAATGGCGTTGCAAGGACCTCGGAGAATGAGTTTGCTCCCAGGTGCCACTCGGCGGCTTCTTCTCGATGTACACCTTGGGGCTCTACTCAGAGGTCCCTACTGGAGTCATTGAGGTGACGCCACTGAACGTCAGGTGACCACTCCTGCTCGATATCCTCCCCTTCTCACTCGAAGATCCGGGAGCCTCGGCATTTTGAGTCTTCAGCCTCCACCTCCTGGCGACCCTATTCTTGCTCCCCGCGGCATTGCACTCTGACGCTCGCGATCGACTAAGCGTGAGATCTCTCTTTTGGGTTGAAGGTTCCCACCTCGGATGCACCCTGAGCACCTTGTTGAGGAGTGGTGTAGACAGTTGCAGGAACTCCTGTTGCACCTTCCTCCCTCATTGGTGCCTTGGGCTGCACTGACTGCTATAGTGTCTTAACTTGCAAGGCCGGCATCGACCTTAAGTTCCTTGGTACTGACAACCTCGGTCCTAGCTCAGCACAGGGACCCTCCCCCTGATTCTGGGATGACAGTGGCTGAAGGCATGGGTGGTGCCCACCGGGTCTGCTATGACCAGGGTGTCCTCCCAGGTGTCTTTGGGGTTACTTTTGTGGGCACTGTCCCAGGATACACCCCTCCAAGGCTGGGGGAGGGGGGCTGCTTTGGACCTCATACCTTTTCAGTTTCTCGCACCCTTCGGGGTCGGGTTTTACTAAGGCTCTGTCTGCTCCTCCCAGGACTAGGGACATCCTGGAGGACTCGGGTAGTGAGGGAGTCTGATTTGGCATCCAGTTCAGACTCTTCACCGCTGATTGGTCTATGCTAGTGGTCTTGATATGTTGCCCGACAGGGACTTGGCTGAACCAGACCCTGGCTTCTACCCTGAACAGGGTACTGGTAACTGGCATATGCGTAAGCAGGTCACTGATACTTTGGGGATCCAGCTCCCTGCCCGAGAGAGGGACACCTCATGCCCTAACAAATCTTGGACGCCTCTGAGGCTGGGGAGGCCACGGTTTAGCCTTTTAGGCCAGCTCTGTCAGAGCCTATCCTTGGGCTCTGGGAGCACCCCAGCAGTATTTCTGTGGTTGACCCAAAGCTTTCCTGGAAATGCAAGGCTCCTGGTCTTTGTTCGTATCCATCCTTCGCCGGACAGCCTAGTGGTTGAGGCTTTCACTGTACAGTCAAATGTGACCACATTCCATGTTCTTTCACTGGACAGGGACTCAAAGCGCCTCGAGGCCTACTCGAAGTCTTACGCTTCATGTACTTTTGTGGTTGCGTTCCTTGAATGCGAGCTGTACTTTTGCCCACGATACACACTATATTCAAGGACCTCCAGAATCTTGTGGTGCACTTTTCTACACCGTGTCAGGAGAAAGAATCCCATTTGGTTGCTGAGGGCTTGGAGACAGCAAAACAAAGTTTGCTTTGTGGCCTGGATGCTGCTGACTCAGTGGGTCAGTCCAAGGCCACTTTGGTATCCATGAGCAGGCATGCATGTGTGGATACATATGTCCCACTTCTCCCCAGACGTACAGTCAAAACTTTTGGACCTGCTGTTTGACGGCGAATACTTCTTTGGTGCCAAGGCAGTTGAGGCCTGGAGCAGTTCAATACCACTCACAAGACAGCACTGAATTTGGGACGTCCCGAACCAGCTCCCAAACCGTTCTCCTAGTGGAAACCGCCTTAGGCTGTAAAATCTTCTTTCCTGCTGCAAAGAAACAGCAGTCCCGAAAGCAGCTTCTGCTGCCTTCCAGAGGCTGTGGTAAGGGTCACACAGGCTCGAAGGAGGTTACCCCTGACCCTGACCTTCCTCCTACCTTACAACTCACCCCAATGGAGGGTGGGATGGGGGGTCAGCTGTTGGGGGTTTCCCAAGAAGGACAGAGGCCTCTGTCCAATCTTGGCCCTCAGGAGATTGCACAAGCTCATGTGGAAGGACAAGTTCAAGATGTGTACGCACGTCCAGGTCCTGTTGGCACTGTCCCAGGAAGACTGGATGGTGTCATTGGATTTGAAGGATGTGTACTTGCACATCCCCATCCACTAGGCCCACTGGACGTTTCTACACTTCATGGTGGCAGGGGGCTCTACCAGTTCTGTGCAATGCCCTTCGGCCTCACCTCAGCCCATCGTGGTTTCATGAAGGTTCTGGTAGTGGTGGCAGGTCCTCTCCGAAAGGAGGGCATCTAGGTATTCCCCCTACCTCGACGATTGGCTCAAGTTGTTGTCAGAGGCTCGACTCGGACATACATCTGTCTTGAGTGTGCACACTGCCATTTTCTCTAGGTTTTTCCCTAAATTTGGAGAAATCGCACCTTGTGCCGAACTGACGGATCCGGTACATAGAAGCGATTCTGGACAGTTCTCTGCAAAACGGCTTTTCCACCTCCAGAGAGGATTCTGTTCATTCAGCAGATGCTGGAGATGCTTGTGGAGGGTTCCCAAGTCCCAGCAGTGAGATTCCAGAGGATGCTCAGATTGATGGCCTCTTGCATTCATCTGGCAACCCATGCCCGGCTGTGCATGAGGCCCCTCTAGTGGGCTCTGGCTTCCCAGTGGAACCAACACATTCAAAAGTTCACTATGACAACACACCTATCATGGCAATTGCGCTGGTGGGGGGGATGTGGAGATGCTACAGAGGCGAGCCATTTCGGCTGCTGCCTCCTCAGATAACTGTAGTGACAGACGCGTCACTCTCAAAATGGGGAGCAAATGTTCTGGCACTATCCACCAGTTCTCTGTGGAGTCGAAGAATCCTCTTGGCACATCAACTTGTTGGAACTGAGGGCAATCAGGCTGGCCCTTCATTCGTTCCATCTCTGCGTGGCAGATCAGTACTGGTTCTTACGGACAACACTGTAGCCATGTGTTACCTAAACAAGAGTGGGGTCCTTCCGGCTTTGTTGGGAAGCTCTCCTTCTCTGGGAGTTGGCCATCCTGCACGACATTCAACTCCAGGCTGCTCATCTGGCCAGGGAGGAAAACGTATAGGCAGAAACTCTGCTCTCCTCTGTCTCCCACAAGTGGGAGCGCCATAAGGAGGTTCTCCAATCCATCTTCTGTGCTTGGGGCAGTCCGCAAGTCAATATATTCGTAACTGCGGAGAACAGAAAGTGTTGTCTATTCTGCACCAGAGTGCACCCTTTAAAAGGTGCACTCGGATGCGTTTTCAATACCCTGGTATTTCAAACTTGTATACGCGTTTTCCCCTGATCAGGGCAGCGGTGGCATGCCTCAAGATGTACAGGTTTACTTAGAAATACCAGGGTCTAGTTGCTGTGGCCGTAACCCCTATCTACCCAGTGGGGCCAATTATACTAGAAAAACACAAATACTGGGGCGGGGAAAAATCAGTAATACATTTTTGTGGTAGGATGTGCCCCTAAACCAGTGAGGGCACCCTATACAGGCAATAAATGAAAAGATTCTTTAATCAGAAATGAGAAACAAGAGAGGAAACAGGTGATTATGCAAAAATATGAAATATCAATTTTATTCAAAGAAGAATAAAGCACAAAAATAAAAAAGGAATAATCAATAACAAAGTGATAATAATCCCTAAACCTAAGCTAACCAATAATAACTAGACAAGTATGCTAAGTTAAAACAAACACATCTGGGCACACATGCATGCGGAAAATGAATGTTTAACCACATATACTGGCCGTGGTACCCAGTGGCAGGTAAGAGGTACTTAACAAAATTGTACACTCTAGGAGAAACAAACTTCATATAGATCCAACATTTATACATCTGCCAGAAAAAAGGAAGGTGCTGACAGTCTGTTTCGGTTCCAGTGCGGTCTATGATTGGTGACCTGGAACCTGCATCAGGGCAGCCGTAATTTGTGTATGGATCAACAAGAATCACTGGACAAGGAACGTGCGTGCGTTCAGTTACCGAGTGCCGACGAAGCCTTCCGAGTCCTAACTTTGTCAGCCAATCAGAAGCGTCCATTTATTTCTGAAAGCTTTCATCTTGTTTTCCTCCGTGCGATACCTCTAACCACGGCCTGCGATTCTGCAAAAAAAAAGGTTAAAATATAAAACGTATGAAAATAAATGTGAGAAACCAAACAGAGGTTTCTCAGGGGGACCTGATAGAGGTACTTGTGAAGAGAAAACGAGGTGCAGAAATAAGTAAACAATATAAAATGCCTCCCTCCCCAAGATTAAAAAGTCGAGATATCCAGGTTCTATCTCGGCCAGCCACCCGCAGGCCGTCCCAAAAAGGGCCCCAAAAAGAATTGGATAAAATGTGTGATAAACTAAACAAAGTGGCAGGGAGGGGGGATCCAGGAGCTATGTAGGAGGTACTCGGTAAGAGAAAACTAGGTGCAGAAATAAGTAAACACTATAAAATGCTTCACGTCCCGAGACAAAAAACGAGAGACTTCCGGGTCCCATCTCGGGCAGCCACCTGCGAAACGGTGAAAAAAAGCTAAAAAGAATATAGAGAAAGGAGGGGGGGGGGTGGGGTGGGAGGGGGCCAAGGGGACCTACACAGGTGCAATTACCACAACCTTCGCAGCATGCCACACAGGTGCAAACAATGTAGCATGCCACACAGGTGCAATTATCACATGGCATGCTGCAAAGGCCAGCTGTGGTAATTGAAAAAAATATATTCAATGAATTTAATACATTAATTTCAATTATATATTTATTTCATTTACCACATTTCAATTACCAATGGAGGCTTTGCAGCATGCCTCCAGTGGTAACTGAAATGTGTGCGGCATGCTGCATCGCAGCATGCCATCTGTGGTAATTGAAATAAATATATTCAATTAATTGAATATAGTTATTTACCACTTGTGGTAATTGAAATAAATACATATTTAGTAAGAAACCAATTAAATTCACTGAAAAAACCTTTGGTTAGAAACCACGTTAAGTATAACACAACAAAACCCATGAAATGGAAATTTTTAAAAGGGATTATGCGGGGGCTCCTTAACTTTTGTCCCCCCCTCGCCCCTCTATGTGTGTGTGTGTGTGTGTGTGTATGTGTATATATATATATTTAACACCATAAGACTCTTGAGCACAGAGTCAAAATTGTTCTCCAGGAACCGCGGTCACAAAGCCCCAGGGGAAATAGAGACACCAAATAATAGCCATGTACACAGGAAAAGTGTTTTTCTTTTTCTTTTTTTCTTTATTTAGGCTTAGTCTCAAACCCCCAACGTGCATCAGCCAATGCACCTAAGTTGCCAATAGGGCATATGCAATTGACAGCCCCTTTTGTAAAAAATCACAAGAAATCATGAGACTCCTCTTCTACACCCATATCCAAACATTGCCACTCCCCATTGCATAATTAAACATCAAAAAAGTCCCTCACATCCCGCTCGTTTCTCTCCCCTGCTTGTTCCTGCCAGACGAGTCTTCAGTGGCATACTGACCGCACCACACCCAGGTCATTAAATGGAAATCCCTGAGGGGGGAGGGGCCCCTTGCTTGATTAAGCACCGCCCATTGTTGGGCCCTCCTATCCCCTGCATCCTTAACTCTAACATCTCATTAAAATGGACATTTGTCATTTAGAGTATAGAATTAAAGGAGACAAATGATTAGAGTGTGGCTATACAGTCACGTTACATATAGCGTCCAATACATCCACCATAAACATAAATACAAAGTGCAAGTGCGCAAAATTCATGAATAACAGAAAAAATCATCAGGATGTGAGGAAAAATATATATGCAGCCCTGAAACTCCCTCCCCCTAAAATCTCCCCTCTTCCCTGTACGTCGGACCATGTTGCAGAATAAATGGCAAAAAACAGTGTATAGCATATAGAACACCATTGCACAGTCAAACATCATTAAGTAATCAGGATGGGGAGGAACCCTCCCACAGGTCAACGTGGTAAAAATTTATTAAGCCCCGTCCTGATGTTGATACCATGTGGACGCAGGGTGCGAAAAAACAAAATCAATCTGGTCTCAATACATCTCAAATTTGTGTCATTATCGCCTCCCCTCTCACTGATTAACACCTTCCTCAAGGGCCAAGCTTTCAATGATGAACAGTCAGATTGGTGTTTCTGTTCATAATGCACAGCCATAGGGTATGTGTGATCTTTATTAGTAATGGCTCTCATGTGCTGCAGGACCCTAGTAGAGAATTCATTCCCAGTACTCCCAATGTAACGTAGTCCACATGGGCATACCAGCATATAAACAACATTAGAAGTTTTACAGCTCATGCAGTCCCTGATGGTATAAGGAATATTGCGATTGGGAACCGATACCTGTCGCACATAGTACACACACATATATATATATATGGGAAATATTGACTGCAGTTGAGGTGTATATGGGATATTATAGCCCCGAGGGAGGTCAATCTT